>JASKGM010093813.1:0-13052 GCA_034509205.1 Ceratonia siliqua
ACCCCGCAATGTCATTACCTAAAACATGCAACTGATCTTCCACACCAACAAAGGTTATAACCAAGACTGCCACTACCTAATAACCACCTTACCACTTCTTATGACCAGAGCTCCCGCCCCCCCCCCCTTTTGGTCCCTTCCCCACTATAGTTGATGTGATAGACTTGAATGTATTTTATTATATTTAAGACAATATGTTAATTATGTCAATAGATATTTTGTGTACTGTAGTAAGCTTGTAAGAGAAGTTTGTTTTAAAAGCTTGTTTCCCACTCATGTAATATAGCTTGTATATATGTGTAATGTACTGATGCTATGAAAAAGTAATGAAGAATATCCTTCAGAAACTTACTTCTCTTCTTCCTGCTTAGCAAAAGTCTATAGTGGTACCAAAGCTTGAAGGTGTGAAGCTGTGAATCTGTTCAAACTCTCAACCTCGCAAGATCAATGCCATGGCCTCGGCAAGCTTACCATCACCACCTGTGTTCTCGGGAGAGAACTACACCGTTTGGGCAGTGAAAATGAAAGCCTACGTAAGTGTGTGCTCACTTTGGGCGGTTGTAGAGACAAGGGCTAATCCACAACCTCTGCCTAATAACGACTCAGCTTAAGAGATATGAGGAATAAGCTGTGAAGTAGGGTAGGGCACTTACTATTCTGCATTTAATAGTAGATAAACAAGTTTTTATAAGGATTATGGTTATCGAGACACCAAAACAAGTGTGGGACCATATCAGAGAAGAGTTTAAAGGGAGTTTAAAAACAAGGCATATGCAAGTTTTAAATTTGAGAAGGGAGTTCGAAATGCTAAGGATGAAAGAGGTTGAATATGTTAAAGAATTTACAGATAAGCTTATGAAAATTGTAAATCAGATAAGGCTCCTTGGTGAAGAGCTAACTGACAAGAGAATATTGGAGAAAGTGTTGGTCAGTCTCCCTGAATGTTTTGAAGCAAAAATTTCATCCCTTGAAGACTCAAGGAACCTATCTGAATAACTCTCACGAGTTAGTCAATGCACTGCAAGCTACTGAACAAAGGAGATCTTTAAGGATGGAAGAGAACACTGAAGGGGCTTTGGTGGCCAAAAGCAAGAACAAGGCTACAACAAACACTAGAGGAAAGAAGCAAAATCCTGAAAAAATGGACAAGAGTAAAAAGGAAACATAACAAGGCAAGAATGAAGAGAAAAGAAATGGAGGCAAGAAGTACCCACCTTGTCCTAATTGCAAGAAGACAAATCATCCTTAAAAAAAGTTACTGGTTTAGGCCTGGGATCCAATGCAGGCATTGTAAACAACTCGGTCACATTGAGAAAGTTTGTAAAGTTAAAAGAGATCAACAAAGCCAACAGGCTCAAGTGACAGAAATTCATCAATAGCAGGATGAAGAACTGTTTGTTGCTACATGCTATATAGCAGATGTGGGAGAAGACACTTGGCTCATTGATAGTGGTTGCACACACCACATGACATGCCAAGCTAAGAAGTTCAGGGAGTTGGATTGCTTTTATCAATCAAGAGTCAAAATAGGGAAGGAAAAGGAACAATTGATGTGGATACTCCTACAGGTACCAAAACCATTACTAATGTCTGATATGTTCCTGAAATAAGACATAATCTACATAGTGTGGAGCAGATAATTGATAGGAACTATACATTGTTGTTTAAAAATAGAACTTGTGTTATAATGTACCCTAATGGAGAAGAGGTGTTAAGTGCTAAAATGAAGAACAAGAGCTTCTTTATTGATTTAAAAAATTGTGAATCACATGCCTTATTGAGTATGCAAAATGAATCTGCATTATGGCATAGGAGGATGGGTCATTACCATTATTCTGCCTTAAACACTTAAAGTAAAAAGCAACTAATAGAAAATATGCTTGCTATCATTGAAGACAATGGTGGATGTGAAGTACGTGAATTAGGAAAGCAGTCAAGAAATTCATTCCCTATGAATCAAGCTAGTAGAGCTTCTACGAAACTAGAACTGGTGCATACTGACATTTGTGGGCCAATGAAGACTGGGTCTTTAAATGGCAGTAGATATTTCATCTTATTAATAAATGATTTCACTAGAATGAGCTAGGTATTTTTTATGAAGAACAAGTCAGATGCAAGTCAGATTTTTCAGAAGTTTAGAACTTTGGTTGAAAACCAAAGTGATTGCAAGACAAAGATGTTAAGATCTGACAATAGCACTGAGTATACCTCAGAGAAATTCAACAAGCTGTGTGAAGATGCAGGCCTTCATCATCAATTCACTGCCCCTTATATTCCTCAACAGAATGGAGTGTGTGAAAGAAATAACAAAACAGTAATGGAAATGGCAAGGTGCTGAAAAAAAACTTCCTAGAAGTTTTTGGGCTGAGGTAGCAAATACCTCTGTCTATCTTTTGAATAGATTTGCCAACAAGGGCACTTCAAGACTCAACACCATTTGAAACCTAGCATCAACACAAGCCAAATGTAGACCATCTCAGAATCTTTGGAAGTGTTTGTTACACTCTAATACCTGAGCCAAAGAGAGACAAGTTGAATGAGACAGCTGAAGTTGGTATCTTTGTAGGATATAGCAGTGCAACTAAAGACTACAAGATTTTCAATTGCAGAACAGGGAAGATTGTAGTAAGCAGAGATATGAAATTTAATGAGGAGGCATTCTGGGATTGGCAAGAAGCTAAAGTTTCAAAATTAAAAAATAGTGCGACGAATGATCATTCCATTACTCTTACAGGAGGAGATCCAGAAGATGAAGGAGTTGAAGATGACATAGACCATGCACCTATCAGAGGCACTGGATCTTTATCAAGTGTCTATGAAAGGTGTAATGTTAGCACTTGAACCATCATGATGAGGCAACTATGGATCACTGCTGGAGAGCAACTATAGAGGATGAAATTATGATGATTGAAAAGAATGGGGCATGGCAATTAGTCCCTAGACCACCAGACAGAAAAATAATAGGTGTAAAGTGGGTTTACAAAACTAAACTAAATGCTGATGGTTTTGTAAAAAAACTAAAAGCAAGATTAGTAGTGAAGGGGTATGCTCAACAGTTTGGAGAAGACTTCTTGGATACCTTTACTCCAATAGCAAGGTATGATACTATAAGATTGCTATTGGCTCTTGCAGCTCAGAATTATTGGAAGATTTTCCAATTAGATGTGAAATCAGCTTTTTTAAATGGATACTTGCAAGAAGAGATTTATGTAGATCAACCCCATGGATTTGAAAAGAAAGAAGAAGGTGACAAAGTGTATCTACTTAAGAAAACCTTGTATGGCTTAAAACAAGCTCCAATAGCTTGGTATAGTAGAATTGAAGAGTACTTACTGCAGCTGGGATTCAAAAAGAGTTTAAGTGAAACTACATTGTTTGTGCTACAAAAGAGAGAAGAAATTCTCATAATCTCTCTTTATGTTGATGATTTAATGGTCACTGGCAGCAGCATAACTATGATAGAAAAGTTCAAGCAAGAAATGAAAAAAGAATTCGAAATGACTGACTTGGGAGAAATGTGTTACTTTCTTGGATTGGAGATTCAACAATCTGAGAAAAGTATATTCATTCCACAAGAGACTTATGCAAAGAAATTGATGAAGATGTTTGGATTGGAAAATTGCAAACCAGTGGAGACTCCTCTTACTCAGGCTGATAAATTAACAAAAGAAGATGCAACTAATAAATTGGATCCTGGAGCTTATAAAAGCCTAATAGGTTGCTTGCTCTACCTAACAGCATCAAGACTTGATCTTATGTTTGCTACAAGTCTACTGTCAAGGTGTATGCAAGCACCTAATGAAATTCACTTCAAGGCAGCCAAGAGTGTACTAAGGTACTAAAAGTAACAACTAGTCTTGGTGTCATGTTTGAAGCTGGAAAAGAAAAAAAACTGGTTGGATATGCAAATAGTGACTGGGCAGGGTCACTAGATGATATGAAGAGCACATCTATATATGTTTTTGCTATGGGGTCAGGGGTCTTTAGCTGGAGTTCAAGGAAGCAAGAAATTGTTGCTCAATCAACAGCTGAAGCAGAGTATGTCTCTGCTGCAGCTGCTGTAAACCAAGCCATTTGGCTTAGAAAAGTACTTCAAGATATGAATTTCATGCAAGAAGAGGCTACTATCATCTTCTGTGATAATAAATCAGCAGTGGCTATAGCTAAAAATCCTGTATTTCATGGAAAAACAAAGCATATGAAGATAAAGTTTCATTTCATAAGGGAAGCAGAGAAGGAACAAGACTAAATTGCAGCATTGCAATTCTGACTCTCAGCTGGCTGATATAATGACCAAGGCTCTTCCAAGAGCTAAGTTCGAAGATTTTCGATCAAAGCTAGGAATGTGTTCAAACTCTGTCAAGGAAGAGTATAGTTGATGTGACAGACTTGAATGTATTTTATTATATTTAAGACAATATGTTAATTATGTTAAGAGATATTTTGTGTACTGTAGTAAGCTTGCAAGAGAAGTTTGTTTTAAAAGCTTGTTTCCCGCTCATGTAATATATGCTGTATATATGTGTAATGTACTGATGCTATGAAAAAGTAATGAAGAATATCCTTCAGAAACTTACTTCTTTTCTTCTAGCTTAGCAAAAGTCTACACCCACCCTTGTCATTATATTGAGGAATTGTTGTACTGAATAGTATCTATAGTTTTAGAGCTAATAAATCCTTAATAAATTTTATGCATTAGATTTTAAGTGGTTGATTCCCACTTCTCCCGCTCTCATATGAATCAAAACAATCCTAAGAACCCAAAGCCCCAATATCACGGACTAATCATCAATATTTCATACCCCAATTTGGTCTTTTTGGTTGAGGCCTGAGGGGATAGGTGAAGGATTATACACGAAATTCGGTTTTCTTTCTAACTTTTTGGATCATCCTTTTCCGATCAGACAAAACGCACTGATGATCAAAACCCACCGCAGAATTAGGAAAACGCTAGCTTTACACAACCCTTTACATGTAAAGTTCCATTTGAAAGAACAAGAAAAGCTAATTAAACAAACAAACCGGGAAAAAAAAAACGATACCAACTAATCTCTTATTAAGCATAGTTATCACAGTTACATACCAGTTCCAGATCGAAGAAAGAGGGCTGAAAATATCAGGAGAAAGCGAGAGAGATAGACACTCCTTTCTCTTTGCGGTGCCACAGTTTGGAAGCACAGCAGATCAGCAAATACGTTTTGAAACTTCGAAATTGATCGTACACCTGTCGGTTTTTTTGGTTGTTGTCGCATGTTAGGTAATTTGTCTTTTTCTTCATTTTTTTTCAGGATTTGCAAGATGAATATCTTAATTTTATTAATGATTAAATCTTTTTTGAGTACAAAAATATTAATTCAACTAACACCATTTTTAACGTTAAAATACTTCTTTGAAAGACAAAGAAAGTATTTTAACGTTAAAAATGGTGTATATTTTTAAAATTATATATATATTAATATTTTTATTTCAATTATAATGTGAAATTTTTAAATTTTTTATATAATTTATTTTAATATCTTAAAAAATTCAAAATATTTTTATAAATTAAAATTTGTTCAACATTTAATTTTTAAAAAAATAATTATTTTTTATAAACAAAGAATTATTTGTATTTTTTTTATGAAATATGATAACCTAGAATAATGTCT
Source organism: Ceratonia siliqua (assembly GCA_034509205.1). NCBI lineage: Eukaryota > Viridiplantae > Streptophyta > Magnoliopsida > Fabales > Fabaceae > Ceratonia > Ceratonia siliqua. The sequence goes on from JASKGM010093813.1 coordinate 5,649, forward strand.
TATGAACACTTGATTTTGTAAGTATATATAGATATGATTATGAATTGAGTTGTCATTTAATTTTTGTTTAATTTTTAAAAATGTCAAACTTGAAATTTGATAAAATTCTATACAAAATAAGACTTGAAACTTGTCCAGTGTTTGCATTACTGTCTTGATTTTATTATTTTTCAAGTATGACATTGAATAATTATAGATAAAATAATAACATATAAAAATGTGATCAATTTTTTATAAATTAATTTTTTATTTTTAATAATAATAATTATTATAAATATAAATTGTAATTTCACTTTAATTATTCAAATTTTAAATTTAAAAAAATCATAATCAACAATCAGGGTTGTATAATAAAATAATTTTTGGACACTTAAAATTAAGCAAAAGAAAACTGATATTTGGTTTCCGAATTGGCGAATAGGCGGATTCAAATCAATGCCCAATCCCAAATCCCAATTGGGTGGGTCTTCAAGTCCGTCACACAACAACCCGAACCGAGACATGATTCAGGAGAGCCCAACCCAATTAATGAGGTGATGGGCGGGAAATTTCATTTTCCCTTGCGCCTGGTTTCAACAAGGTTGATATAAAGATTAAAAAAAGTTAATAATAATTTGCCTAGGACTAAAATTGGAGAAAATTAATTTCATTTTTATGCTTATTTTTATTTTTAATATCTCATTTATTTTTTATTTACATGAATAAAAAATGGTAGCTAAAATCAAATATAGCCAACAAAATTAATAAGAAAATCAAGAACAATGTTTAATTAAGCGATATTGCAATTTCACCATAGAAAAGTACTTCTTCTACAAATATTTTAAGTTAATTATATTTAGATATTTTAAAATAATATGTTATAAAATTTAGTATTTTTTAATCATTCCTAGGTATTATTTTCAAATAACAAATACTTGTGTGACTAAAATTTGTTTGTTGAAGAAGAAAACACTTTTGTCACTGTTAAACTACAATTTAAAATTTATATAATATAAGATATTAAATTTTATGATAACCCGTCTCCTAGTTATATATTATCATTATAAGGATCTCTTAGCTAGTTATTTTTAATTATCATAGACTTTCTACTTAATTACTCTCTTTTTTACATCAAGCCTTCTAATATTTAAAGGTTAAAAGAAATACTACTAGATTAACAGATAATTAAATAGTTATTTTTTAACTAGACTTTCCGTCAATTATTATTTTTTATTAATATTGATAAATCAAATATTTCAATAATTGTTCTCATGTTGTTATTGTTAGTTCTACATCAAAGTGGGTTTGAAATAATTTACAAGTGATGCAATCAGTGACGAAACTACATACATCAAATTAGAAATAATCGTTTAAAAAAAATCATTATATATGTATATACATATGATATAATTGTCTATTCTAACATTTTTATATTATTTTTTATTTTATAGATATATCACTTATATATAAGTACATATTATTTTATCTCATTACTGTTTGTACTGATTCCATCCTTGAATGCAATGTATTTACACACTCATCTCTAATATAACATCCTTAAAAACAAACAAGGATGAAACATGATTTGGTACTAGAAAAAAGTTAAAAGAGTTTGAGACACTTTGTACGGCAACTACAGAGTTTCACCACAATGCTCCAAAAATTTCCCCCTATACCCTGTATACATTTAACTAGCTACAAATCACCCAAAATTTGTCAATTTTGTAGATCTCAAATCTAAAAAAAAAAAATTAGAATCATTTCTATACTTTAGAATAATATATAATTATTATCATTATCTTATACATGCGTTACATATATAAGTAGGTGATTATTATTCTACAGTCTCATTTTTGAGCTATAAGTGCTACATTCCTAGGGAGTTTTTGGTTTTTTTTTTTACTTTTTAAAATTAATTGGGTGTTTTCTATGTTATATATTTTTTTGAAATTTTTTTGAAACACTTTTGGACTTGTTCTGAAATTTTTTACTTAAGAAAAATATAAGTCTAAGAATTATTGTTGAATGAACAGTATACAAAGTGGAAAAAATTTCAAAAGAATCTAAAAACATTTCAAAAATTTTCAAAAATACATATAAAACACCTCATTAATTCTAAAAAACAAAAATAAAAAACCAAAAACTCCCAAAAAGTAAAAGGGTTGTAGCATAGAAACCCTATATATGTAACTATAATTAACTATATATATGTGAATAAATGTAGTATATACATAATACTTTGTATAATACTAAATGTATGTAATTAAAGGTTAATATAACTGTTCATCCTTATTTGTGTTTGATCTCAATAAAATTTTAATTATTTTCAATTTAGTCACTACCATCACCAATAGTTATCACTCCATTAATCAACTCTTAAATTAATAAAATATAGAAAAGAGATTAAAAATTCAGTGAAAACTATAAGGACCTTTAATAAATTATACAAAAAAGTTTCTTATAATTTCATTGAATTTTCGATTTGACTCCTATAATTTTATTAATTTAGACTCAATTAACATAGTGATAATGATCGATGACAGTATGAACTAAATTAAAAATAAATTAAGAACTCGATTGTAAAAAAAAATTATTGGAACTAAAAGTTATATTAATCATATAATTTAATATTTAATATTTTTAATTAGGCAAAATATATTAATATTATTTTTGACAATATATAAAATATACATGTATCTTTGAGCCAATTTGAATGTTAATTGAAATTAAGTCTCTCCCAAGACAATCTTAAGGGTATATCCCCACATCCGTCTAGTACATTTATTCTCTTAAATGTTAGTTTCAAAATTTAAACTCAAATAGTTAAGGTGAAAAATATACATCTATGATTATAGAAATGGATCCCGTACAGTTTCCTTGCAACTGCATGGCGTCCCATCCGAACAATCATGGCCATCCATGCTACTATAAAGGAAAAAAATTTATCTCGAGATACATACAAAACAAAAAAAATAATGAAATTGTGACACTTTAAAACACATTGAACGACCATGTTTAATCCCGATCCTTTGATCCCTAAACCAACTAAAAATATTAATAAATTTTGAATAGTATAAAACTTTCTATAAATGCATGTTGGCAAGGGTACTGTGCATGAGTTAGTTATACGCTTTAGCAGCCAGCGGTCCTAATTGCCAACATAAATATCACGGGTTGGTTCGACCAAATAACACAAGATAGTGTGGGGTATATGTCACTCACATGTAACCCACTGTCACCTTCAACCTTCTCCCTCTATGCACATGGATTCACAAATCTCCTTTCTTTCTTCCCCATATCCAATCACATGAATGCATTTATTCTACCCTCCAATTTTGAAAATTATATATCTCACACTATATACCCAATATATATTCATCACAACATAAAAAAAATATTAAATCTTATAAAAAAGCATTCTAAAATATTAATTAGAGCACACAAATATAAAACAAGAGCTAGTTCATTTTGTTTATGAGAGCTAGCTGATAATTGGTACAACTGTTTGATAAATTAAATTGATAGGGCTATACCATAGAGACTATGTTAACCCTTTGCCTTAGTCTACAAAGCAAAATATAATTCCCAGCTAGCAGAGAATATGAGAGTACTAGTATTACATAAGCAAGCTCCTAATAATGGCGGCTTGAGCACTGTTGGAGTCTGTGTTAGCCAACAGCTCTGTTAGTCTTTCACTCAGATCATCAACTTCTCTATGCAAGCTTTTGATGTAGTTGCAGGTCTCCTGCAATACCTTAGCTCCTGAAACCTGTATCCCCAAATAAAAGATGACATTGTAAAATACGATAGAAATTATAATAAAATTCTTCCTAAATTTTTTTAATAGTTTAAAATTTTAAAATAAAATAGTTCTGATTGATCGTGATTAACTTCACTAACCATCAATATACTAGATTGACAACTCGTGAGAACCAGGTCAAGTTCAAAGATTGAGACTCAGGGACAGAACAAAAAAATAATTAATAGGACAAAATATTATACACTTAAAAAATAAATGAGTAATATAAAAATTTTAGATAATACATTTATGTCATACATACATACATATATATTGAAAAGGAGATTGTCCCTAATTCCTTACACTTGAGTCCATACCTATCAAAACCCACTTCACCTATAATAATCTCGTGACTTATTACGTAGCATAAAAATTTTATAATGCCAATCTTGAAATCTTAATTATTATTGGCTATATTATGTATAGACACCAAAAAAAAGTAAACACCCTCAAAAACATCTAAGATATAAGAGAAGCCTTCTCCTTTTAGAGGTACAAGACTCATTATTAAAAGTTAAAACTATGTTATTTTGCTAAGATTTTCCTAGAGCATTCATTAACTAGATCATGAATACACGATAGAGTCACTGCTTCCTTGTGCTCCTAACCCTTGTTCTACAGTAACCACCAGGAACGCCTTCATCAGAGACCATCAGAGTAGTCACTGAATCACCAGGTCTAACACTAACAATTGCAGCGATAGCTATAGTTATAGTGAGGTTATTACCACACCCACAGCTAGCCTCAACTTGTGTGGCTAAAGAATAAGTGAGAGAGGCACGAGGGTGACTTATCTACCAAAACAAACGAAGGCCACACAAATGTGGAAGGTGTTTGTGATATGTCTGTGAGAGAGAGAGAGAGAGAGGAAATAATTAAAACCTTGTCGGAACGCCTAGAGCGAAGCTCGGGGATGAGTTGTTGTAACTTAGAGACAAGGTCATTGATCTGAGCATCAGTGATATTCTCAGTGGAAACACTCGATTGTCTGGAACGAGATCTTCTGGTGGACATTGTTAATTAAGGTGAGGAGGAGGAGCCTTAATTCCTTCAAAAACAAAGGTGGAGGAGAGAGAGAGAGAGAGAGAGAGAGAGAGAGAGAGAGAGAGAGAGAGAGAGAAATTAATATAGCTCCTGGAATCAGCAGAGGGAGGGACAAATGGGAAGTGGGGATAGTCAGAGAACTTGAAAACTAATAATAATAATAATCAAGTTATCCCTGAAAGGTGTGGTATGGAGGGTATATATATATATTATGATGAGAGAGAGGTGATGAGCAGAGAGATAAGGGAAGCCATGAAAGAAAGAAAGGAAGCTTGAGAGAATGTGGCTAGTGGGTGTTGGGAGATGAAGAGGACAAGTGCATGGGAGAAAGCTGTGGGCTAGGCTTGTTATTAATAGGGTTTGAGATAGAGAGAGAGAGAGAGAGAGAGAGAGAGAGAGAGAGAGATAAAGGAGGAATAGGAGGAGGAGAGATATCCCATACTGTCCTTTCTGAGTATGTTCCCAAACTGGGGTTAGAGTTGAAGTGGGTTAAGGGGAAATGTGCTTGTTTATCAGCCAACGACGCGGGACCTCTCTGTGTCAGTCTCACCACGCAACCCCATGTTATCTTATTTCTTCCGATGATTTTAATCATTTCATCTTTTGCTTATTAATTTCTCTTTCTTTTTTCCTTCAATTTTAATATAACTAAATTAATATGTTTATCTTAACATTTTAAATGATAGAATGATATTTAATATATCTATCATAAATTTTATTTAGTATCTTATAATATTATAAAAAATAATAAAATTTCATATCACATATTATTTTTAATTCTACTAACCTTTATCCAAAAAATGTCAATTGTATTTATTTTCATTTTTTGATTAATTTTAATTATCATACTAGATATGATAATCTTATATATCACAAATCTTATATCTTATTATTTTATCCTATAATATTTAAGATACTAATATATATATATATATAATGTCAAGATATTCGAAATATTCATGTAATTTGGTTGGGAAGTAGTGGTATCCAATAGACCAATACTCTTAAAAATGCATACTCATATATTTTAATAACACATATTAATCATGATTATTTATTTTTTAAATTTACCTACTGCACATGTGAGATATATAAATTTTGAATCTCATCAGACTAACAAGATGTTTTCATATATTTTCCACCATGGATTCACATAACAATCTATAAAAGTGAATTAATTATATATGATGTCAAAATTAAGATATGATGTATCTCAAGAGTTAATTTTTTTCTTTGAATCAATATATCATGTTTTCTAATAACATTTTATGAGAATTTTTCAGTATTTCAAAATAACACCAAAAAACTATTATTATTGATTCTCATAAGGCATGATTTTAATATACAATACTTCTAAAAATATTTAAATAAAATTAATTCTATATTCTAAATAAAAAATATAATAGAATACTTTTTGTGTTAAAGTACTTAATATAGTAGTTTTAAATACATATTTATTAAATAATTATAATTAGAAATATATGAATTGTTTGAATACTTCTGTATGGTAAGAAAAATGGCATGTGAGTGTGGCCACTTCCCACTGGCGTGTTTGGGTTTTGTCTGGATTAATTTGGTAGTTTCAAAAGTTCCACTTCCACTGCACATTAGAGTTGAAATATTTGTTGACTGGTCCACTCACCACAGGGAACAATTTAATTACATTCCACTGCAATAGAAGAGATACAATTTTTATGTGAATTTTAAATTAGATAAAATAACTCTCATTTGGGCTTTTTAACATATTAATAATTTTACTTCAATTAAAATTTATATATAATTTATATTTATTAAAATATTACATAATATAAATGTATATATATTTTCAAGAATTTCTGACTTGTTACATATGCTTTGGATACCAGCCACCCACATGTCTCACATGTCACCTCCTTGTCTATGCCATTCATATTTACACATTTCTTTTAAAAAAATATATTCTTATTTATAAACGGATTAAAGTTATTATATTTAAGTTTAATAAAAAAATTGAGTATGATTACTTGAATTTAAATGAATTAACTTATATATTAATATATGTTAAGACACTAATTTATATTATTATATATGATTATGAGAGTTTTGATATTTTGATCTGCTAATAATTTGTATTTATTGTCCTAACGTTAATAGTTTGAAACTAGAACAACAATATGAAGCGGCTACATCTAAGCTAGCTGTCAGGAAAATATTAGTAAAAAATATTACGTAATATAAATTTAATATAAAAAATATCATACTCTTAAGAGTATACAATGTACTTCTAAATGCCTCTTCACCCAAGTACTAGGGCTTATCCATTTTATTATAGTCCTCACCTAGCGTTGAATGAGGAGATAATGCTAGACTAGGTGTAACTTGGCGCTTATAGAATATTACAGGTTGGGATTATTTGAGGCGAGATTGTTGGTAGAAATTGGGCGAATTTAACTATAGGGCCTTGACTTTGATTAACTAGCCTCACGTTCTTTAAAATTAATGCTTTTCAAGTCATTTAAGCAAGCTACAATTCACGTAACTAACAACTTATATGTGATTCACAACCCAAGGATAATCATTCTATTGTGAGAAACTCATATATA
>JASKGM010093865.1:0-13047 GCA_034509205.1 Ceratonia siliqua
TACTTCTGTTTATTTATTCTGTGAGAAATTTGGTAAATTTAAATTTGTGAAAAATGAAATATTGAATTGAGTTTATTATAAATGGTTTTGGAGGATCCATGTTAGGACCCCGTAGTCGTTAGCGTGGTTAACGGTTTAGATGCATCTAGTATGGTATTACTAAATAGGCAGATAACCGTTAGGCAAAGCCAACCCTAGAGCCAATCCTGGGAGGAAAAAGGGATATGGCCAATGTTAGGAGAAAGGCTGCCGGCGGAAGTAACAATGATGACATGGTAATGTAGAGGAAAGGGCTACCCATTAGATGGAGCTACCCCTAGATATGTGGCCAATTCTAGGAGGATAGGGCTATCAATGAGGTGGAGCCGCCTCAGGTGCTTTCATGTGAGACCCCACACAAATTTAAAGTATTGATTTTATTATATGGTTATAAATGTTTTATTTTAGTTTTTGGCAATGTAACGAAAATATTTTTGTGGTATAATATTATTCTTTAGTAATTATGATTAATTAATTTATCAATCTCACAGTTACAGCAGATGAATTTAATCGTATTGATTATTCCCTTCGTGCGTTATCTTGTTTCTCTTCCTGCTCACTTTGTTTACTATGCCCTCATTGAGTCTGTGTGACTCACCCCTTCTTATTAACATTTTTCAAATCATCCGCTTGCTGCTGAGTAGATTTCTAGGAATTCTGTATTCTCCTAGATATTTTGGTAGACTTCTTTTCGGTACTGAATATGTATTGGACTCCAAGCTTTGCAGCTAAAGGGAGCGTCAAGATTTATTTTTTTGTTTATTATTATTGCAGAGTCCTGCTTTAGGATTTGGATTTATACTGGGATGATTTGTCTTGTTTTAGATTTGTGATTGATTGCTGGATTGTATGCAGGAACCCTAATTATTGCTTTTGGTTTAGTTTTACGCTGTTGTATTTTGGGAAAGTCCGTTTTATGGGAGAGACTCTGCCGAAATTTTTTTTTTAAAATTATTTTACTCTGAGTATGCTTCTAGGTTCTTTCATCTTATGTTGTGGCCTATGGGAGGCTAAATTGCATATATATATATGTGTGTGTGTGTGTGTGTGTGTGTGTGTGTGTGTCGCTTGCTATTTGTTGCGTTGTATCCTTTATGTGTTAGGCTTACTAGACTATGTTTAGTTTATGCGTCAGTCATGAGCCTGAGTTGGGTCGTGTCACTTTTCTCCCATCCTCTTTGCCTTACTTACATAGAAGCACAAATGAGCATACTACACTAGGTTGAGTAGCAGCTTTCATCATTCAATTATTTTGTATGTTTATCTTCTTTCTCCTTTCTTTTTTATTTCCTTTTCTTATTGATGCAGACCCTTCCTTTATGTTTATCTCCTCCAAGCTCTTCTTAATCATTTTCCATAGATGCTAAGCATACAAATCGTTCGAGTAAAATCTCTTACAGTGGGCGGGAAATAAATTATGTTATCTTGCTTTTGACCTTCTTTGAGGTGATTATTATTTTAAATATTGAAGTCATTTTGGAAGATTAAATTAAAAAGGTTTAAAAATAGAGGATTAGATTGAGAAGAGGTAGAGGACCAAAAGTGTCAATTCATTTTTTTATTTAAAAAATAAAATTTTTCTAATTTTTTAAATAATATAATTTTATATTTTAAATAAAGTAAAATACTTTAACCTCTTTTAATTTTTTTTTTTATTTTAGATATACCTCACCTCTATTTCTCAAACTTACATAAACTTTGTTTACATTTTTAAAGCGTATACATTATTCCAATTTAAAACCGTTCTAGCATCTTTAATTTGTTTAAAACATGATTTGGTCAATGAGTTAGTCTATTGTGTGTTAAATTTAGTTAATTTTAAATAACATTTCTCAACATTATTTAATATATATTTTTTATTTTAATTATAATAACTTATTTTTTTGTATAAAATATATTAATAATCTGTTGTTTATTTTGATAGTAAAATACTTTAATATCTATTTATTTAAAAGTATTATTGGATTTTTACATATATAATATAGAGTTAGTCATTGACTAATTAATTCATGTTTCTAAAAGTGATATTAAATTATTTTAAAAATATATAAAATGTTTGAGTAAATTTTTAAAATAAAGAAAATGTATGTATAAATTTAAAAAAATAAAAGAGAGGCATTAGTAAGATAATTTAATACAAAAATAAAAGGCTTAATGATACTTTTAATCTCTCAAATATAGCAAAAATTTTAATTTGATTCTCCTATTTTTAATTTGAACAATTTTATATTTTTAATTTTATTAAAACTTTAATTTGATTCCTCCATATTTTTTAGTTCTGTGATAACGTGCCCATTAAATTTGATGACGTGGCCAGACTACATAACCATCAGCTTAATTATTTTACAGGCCCACGTCATTTTTTCCTCCTTCCCGTCATGCCTTTCCCTCAATTCTTCCAATTCTCTCAATTGCACCCTAAGCCCCCAAAATCTGAACATAGCTCCATCCCTCTCCTCCACCATTCCTTCTTCTCACGAAGCCGACGCGTAGAACACTAGAACGTCATTTCTTCGTCTAGTGTCGTTCTTCTTCTCTAATTCCCCAATCTCATTCTTTGCCGGCCTTTTCTCTTCCGTATTTTTTGAGCTTTCCTCTTCCTTCTTTGCCAAGAGCTTCTGACTATGCATCTTAAAACCTGCTGTTACCACATCAGTTGTTGATAGCCAGAAAGAGGTTTCTGCTAGCAAAGTTGTGACAATACAAACAAATTCAGTTGATGAAATCCAAAGAATATTGAATAGTTTGGATCATTATGAAGCACTTGGAATTCCTTGTCCCAAGAAAGTAGATGTAGCAATTTTGAAAAAGGAATACCGGAAAAAGGTATATGTTTATCTGTTCATTTGCTTTTTATCATCCTTTTATGTTTTTTTTTTTTTACTTCTATTTCCCTCCTCCATTCATAAAATATTCATTATTGCTTAAGAATGTGTGGTTCATTAGTGTTATATAATGATGTAGTGGAATAACATTGACTTGAGATATGTTGTGTTTACAAACTTACATACATTCTAATCTTTTATATGGAACATTCCATTTTGAAATTCATTTCTATTTAATGATGCAAGCTGCTTGTTTATCCTGATAAAAATATGGGCAGTCTGCTAGCAAGTGAGTCATTTAAGAAGCTTCAATGTGCATATGAGGTAAAGTTTTCCACACAGGCTGCAACATTGGAAGCTTCTCTTAGAGTTGAAAGATAAACATAAATGATTTTCTGTCAGTGTTTTCCACCATTCACAAGGTCTCTGAAATTTTTAGGTTCTTTCTGATTCCACGAAGAAGAGAGACTATGATGAGCAATTGAGGAAAGAGGAATCCATGGCTAAAAGTGTTTACTAGAAATCTCATGGTGCTTCGTGTCAGGTAAATCTAACGATACCCTTGTGTTAGCTTTTATATTCTCAATAGAGTTTTGATTAATGTCTTCCAAAAATATCAAAATATAAAGCATGATACCACATTAACTTAAATAAATATTATTTCAAGAAAATGAAAGCAAGACATCAAAAACATCCACGTAGGCAAAGGACACAAGATGAAAAAGACAAATATGACATGTGGTGACAATCTGAAAGAAAAGAATAGAAGAACAAAGAGTGTTGGGCATTAAATGCAATTTCCATCAGGACACTCTCTGCATGTGCTTCAAAGATGGCCAAACTACTATGCAAGAAGAAAAGAAGACTTTCTCTGAGCTAAAAAAAGAATGCGCCATTTATTGCTTATCAAAGAAAAACTAGCTCAAGCAAAACAAGCCTGTAGTGATCTACGCATGAAAAACTCAGTTGCCCATCTATCAAAAATATTCATTTTAAAGTAGCCTGCAAGAAGATACAAGAAGATCGTTCAGAAAATTAAATCCCAGGTAGAAAGAAAGAAGTTACAACAGATATATTTCAACAGCTAGTAGAAGACGAAGATAAATAGAAACCATGAAGCTACAATGGAGCTATCAAAACTGAACCAGAGAGACCACCATTCATTTTGAGCTTAAACTGCCAAACTTCTTTGTATACTGGTTTTTTTTCAACTATTAACGAGATTCACTGTCATAGAAAACCACAGTGTGCCCTATTGTATACATCTACTTTGTTAGAAAGAAACTTACCCTTTTCATTCTCATTCAAAGGAGTCCTTTGTGGTGATGGGAGAAAACCACTAAGTGTCATTGTGGGTGATCATTGGGAAACCTTCCTGTTTGTGGTGAACAAAGCAAACCACCAGTTTCTAGTGAGCAGTAAAAATTAGCTGTAAATTGTTGAAGCATAATGGAAAAATCCTTTGAGACTGGATGTAAGCTCACTCATTGTGGGTCGAACTAGGATAAATCTCTATGTGTTGAATTTCTTCCTTGCTTTCTTCATTTATTTAGGTTGCTCTGTGATTTTATCGGTTAGTTCACTGAAAGTTCAAGTTCACTGAATTTTACACTTTACCTTTGTATGAACTTTAGTTTGCTATATTAATATAATCAAATATAATCTTCTCAGGATAATCTGGATGAATTAACTGCAATAATAATTTGTTTAAGTTCTTTGTTAACATATTGGAAATAGTGAAAAAGATATAGATACAATTTGAGAAATACAATTCACCATCTCTTGTCTTTCATCTTGTACATGATTTTAGCATACTGTCTCTTAACTCTCTGTATCTTTGGTCTGCAAAGCTTATGAGGATGTTCATGTTTTGAGTTTAAAAGTCAAGGGAGATGTGGTTGTTTTTTACTCTACAGACATGGGTTACAAGTTCCAAGTCCCCCTTTTTTCTAAGAAAGAATTGTTCCTTAAAGTAATTCATGGTGGTTGATCTGTTCCTTTATTTGTCTTGACACTTATCTCAGAAGATTTATTTGTTCTAATGCAAAACAATTTTCCCTTCAATTTACCACTATAACCGTGGAAGAAAAATTTAGCTATGTTTTCTCAGGAATGTTCATCTTTCATTCTGTTCCATTTATTCCTTTACATTGAGTCCTTTGCGAATACACAAGCTTGGTGGGTTTAAACAAATGCTATTGGATCCATTGACTATTAGCCTTAGAACTCTTACAAACTGAAAGCTTCCCCATCTCCATGCCATTGTGCTTGTGACGGACCAAATAGGATCTGACTATTTCACGTAAGAGTCTCTACCCTGTCACACACTTATGGCCCAAAAACAAAATTGTTCAAATTTTTTCTAGATATAAATAAGCCTTTTCTTAACTTTACTCTAACCACCACAGTACCTTCACCTTGTTTCCTGCCATTGCCTAATCAATGTAATGCTACCAAGGCTACTATTATCTTTATCTTCCCCGTCAAGTTGAAAATTCTAATTTCTTTTCTCTACTACTATTTTTCAAATATGAGAGCACACAGACAAAAGACTCTGTTGATGAATTTCATAAAAAATTAGAATAGGAAATAATAACAATTACCTTGGAAGTTAAGGTGACATTTACTTGGGAACCACAAAATATTTGTTGAGTTCACCAAATTTGAATGAACAACATTTATGGTTCAAAAAGGGAAATTGAGAGGTTCATATAAGGTGAATAGGTTCATGAGCTCACTTTGCTTATGATCCTGTACATCCACATGATTATGAGATGTTTTCAAACCAAATAAGTCAATATCAATTTTAAATATTGAGATGACAATAGGATACCATTCTGCAATATTTTCTGTCATTTATAGCTTGAAACAATATTATTGTCATTTGCAAAATACCATTGTTATTCACCACAATTAAACAAAAGTGGCATATTCCTGTGACTGTGTAACAAAAGTGATTCCTATTTCAATCACTACTTAAAAAAGTCGGTCATATATCCAAATAGGCATTGCAAAAGTAATTCCCATATGCGCACTAATTACAAAATAAGACTACTAGACTTCATTGCGTGATTGCTCATTCCTACTTGAAACTCTTGGTTGCTAATTATGTTTGCAACCTTTCTGCTACCTTCACTTGTGGCCAAGGACAGACCCACGTTTAGAGCATTAGGGACAGTTGCCCCCTTCCCTGATAAAAAGTTGTTATATATGTATGTGTATATGATATAATTATTCCCCCTAAAATTCTTATATTACCCCTTTTATTTTATAGATGCATCACGCAAGTTTACAAATATATTATTCATATATAAATACATGTTATTTTACCTCCTTACTATTTTTTTTGTTCCTATATCAACTTGTTTATTACTTCTTTTATTTTGTGACTAATGTGACGTCATTGACTTGTTTATTGCTTCTTTTATTCTGTGACTAATGTGACATCATTGACTTGTTTATTGCTTCTTTTATTCTGTGACTAATGTGACGTCATTGACTTGTTTATTGCTTCTTTCTTCATCAATCTTATCAATTCTTTATCTACTTTATTGTCTCGTTATTTTCTTTGATTTTTTTTTTTTTTGGTTTGCAGTCTTATTTGGGTTTTTATTTTAATTATGTGACTCTAACTTTGGATCCGTGAGCATATCAAAAATTGTATAAAGGTTTAAGATTTTCCTCACAATAAGCCTTGTGATGATATATTTTTATTATACTAAGAATTTCAATGAACGTCTTATGGGCTTCTGCTTCCTTTTTGCTATCATCATGAATCTTTTTAATCTAGTGTATGTTATTTACTTTAAAGATTATATCTATCTATTAGGGCTATTCAAAACCTAAACCAACTCAACCAAACCGATCAAACCAAACAAAACCAATGGGTTAGATTGGTTTAAATTTTATATGGATTGAGTTGGGTTGGGTTAGAATTTTTTAATAAATATTGGTTGGATTGGATTTGGATTACTAAAAATAATAAACCAATATAACCAAACACAGCCCAATTATATATTATTATTATTTAAATAAATATTATATATGAAATATCACATAAAATTAGATTTTAAAATATTAAACATCATTTCATATATTATATATGAAATATAAAACATAAAATTAGAATTTATGACTAATATAAGTTTTTTTTATTTGTTAATATAGCTAGTTGAACGAATTCATTAGATTAATTTTTTGAGTTTACAATGAATAACTTTTTTGTCAAACAGCCATTTAGTCTTTCTTTTTTTTAGTGAAATAATTTATATTTCTTTTTGGTACAAGTGAATAATCCAAATTGTAGTCATTTTATTTCTAATTTTATTATAATTTAAAATTTGATATTTTTATTTTTATTTAATTTATCTAATAATTAGAATATATTTATTATAATAATTCAAATCTTGGATTTTCGAATTGAAAGAGATATTGAGAGAGATCAAGAATTTTCATTATTTCTTATATTCATGGACCGAATTCCATTTAGTGGGATCTTTCATTCACATTTTTTTTCATCAAAGAGCGTTTTATAAAACTCTTGGACTCCCAAATTTGAAGTATGCTACTTTCATGCAATTCATTGGGTTCAACGTGGTAAATAATTATTTTGCTCTTGAACATTTTTCAATGTTATTGTAGTTGAGATTTTTATTGTCATATATATTTTTCTTTTAGAAGTATAAACTTGTTCATATTTGTTCCTGCTACATAAATTTTTGTAATATTCTTATTTTGAAAATTTTAAATAATTTTGCCTCAAACCAAAAAACCAACCCAACCCAGACCGAATTTTTATGGGTTAGGTTGGTCAAGTCATAAATCTTGTAGGTTGGGTTGTAAAGTATAAAAAAATTATTAGCTTGGGTTTGGGTTAAGTCTAAACCCAAACCAACCTAGCCTATGAACACTGTAATCTAGTTTGCTCTTCAATTTTAGTATATGCTTGGTAGGTTAAGCATGTAGAGGTAAATGAAAAGTGGAGGCATAGAAATGAGGAATGTATCTAAATTTATAGTGTCTAAAATCCGAATTACTGGTCAATTTTACTCCTTTTTTAGTCTTTTCATTTTCAATCCTACCAATACCATGCACACCCTTAATTGATGTTATTATAGTTGTTAGTGTTATTCATTCATCAATCTTTGTTTTCTCATAGTTTGAATTGATAAAGCATTATATACTAAGAAAGGAAAGTACATTGGAAGACAAGAAATCTTACTAAAATAAGTAAAACAACAAAGCAAATGAAACTATTTCCCCCCTAATGATTTTTTTGGTTCCGTCCCTACTTGCAACCATAACTTATGCCCATTAGTTGGGTGTATTATATGCCCATAACATGCTAAGTAGTTTTCCTTGCTGCATTCGGAATATAAAACAGTTAATAGATTAAAAACATGTACATGTATATTAAACACATTAAAAACATAAATATAACATATTAAATATATGTCAAATACCTATAGAAAGGATGAACAAACTCATATACCATATTATTCCATGTTATTGCTGATATTCAATGACAACAAGGGATACCAATTAAATCCCATTTTCTGCATATCAGTGTCCTATTTTCCAAATTCACAACATACTTGTGTAGCTTCTTAGATACTTCAAACGGTAAAGACTCTGCATCTCCTACTTAAGAAGTTGTCCATTGAAAACTTTTTACCTTTCTTTTCTCAATAATCTTATGTATTTTTGGACAAAGTTGGCCAGGGTACCTAGACACATATTCTTTTAATGTAATGAATCTATCCATAAAGTACAATCTAAGTTCCTCAACAAGCTTTATGACTAGTTTGTCTCTATACTCAAGGATTGTCTTATTAAAGGCCTCACACATATTTTTAACCTATAAATCACACTTTGTGTGAGTAATGTATGCAGATCTAGACCACAACTTAGGGTGAATTCCCATCAAGTGTTCCCATGCCTTCTGATTTAGTGTCTTTGGCTTAGCCATATTTGCCTCCCAACCAGGTACAACATTTGCCCATGCAGCTTTCTAAAACGCTCCATTGTATTCTATTCCATGGAATTTTTTGAAGTAATTGGAACATAAGTGCTTAGCACAAACTCCGTGCTTAAGACCAACAAGCATACTTTCTAATATTGAAATTAAACCCTATTATAGTAAAAGAAGATAAAACATATCTAGACAAATAACATCAGGAAGCATAACTAAAATCAAAATAAAAAAAAAAGGTATTATATTGTGCAATTGATTTCTTCTGTTGGTCTGAGATAAAAGCCCACATCTTATTTGTGCCAATATCTTCAAGTAACCTCTCCAAAAACCAAGTCCGCAAATCTCTAGTTTCAGCTTCTACAATTGCAAATGCTATTCCCACAACTGCTAGTAACTGACCTATAAACACACCCTTCAAAAAACAAACCATCAAGGCCAATGAGTGGCCTACATGTGTTCACAAACCCCTTCATACAAGCTTCAAAGCAAAATATAGCCTTCAAATGTAGGGGGTAACCTACTCATTCTTTTCACCTCTATGCAATCAGTTAACCCTTCATTACTTCTTTTCAGTTCCTCTGCATAACACCAAAGTCTCCTATATTGATCACCCAATGATCCTTCAATCATGTCAATTACTTTCCTTTTGCCCTATATGCTTGTGATTTAAAAAATTTTACATTACAGTTGCTTGATGCCTTTACAACTAATATCTTTGTTTTGCAACAAGGATCTTCTCTCATCTTGTTCATAAGCTTCTTTGCAATAATTTTTTTCTTGGCTTGTCTATTCTTAAATTGTCTAGGACAAGTGTGCTTATTCTTCAAAGTCTTAATCTAGAATTTATGGCCTACCCTACTAATTCTTAGGTACCATGGGCTCCCTTCTCTGCATTTCACCACAAGTCTCTTAGCATCATTCTTCACAAACTTGACACCCTTACTTTGGGCAATTGCATACTTTTTTATTGCTTCTTTTGCTTCAGTCAAAGAAGAAAAATGCATTCCAAGTTCAAAATGCATAATTGAAGAATTTGCTGGCATTTTAAATCTAAGGAATTTGCTTCTTGAATATCCCTCATCATCAATTCCATTTGATGTGAACATTCATCTTATTCTTCATCACTGTACAAAGGATTCATTTGTGCCTTGCTACTCTTGGGATTCCCTTCCTTTGGTAACATAATTGCCCCCCTCATATTCTCATCATAATCACTATCATCACTACCCTCCACCATACACTCAACTTCAACTTCTTCACCCTCCTCCATGTGATCCACGTCAACATCCTTCAATTCATCTTTACTAATTAACTCCTCATTTGTACCAACTTCATTTTCTTCGTCATCTAACACAATGCTCAACATACAACTTTAGTTCATTAAAGGTTTTGACATCATTTATTAGCTCATGTATATGAACATTAGTTTGTAAAGGCCTTAATCCTTTATCTAAGGACTACCCTGGAACCATATACCACATATCCTTAAATTTTAAATACCCCAAATCCGATCATTTACTATTTTCACTATTTTTATCACTTAAATTTCATCAAGGTCAATTCCATGAAAATTATATACTTTCCCTCCAATGTACTGCACAATGGGACTTCTTTCAAATTGTCCACCATGGGGAAAAACAAATTTTACAGGGTTCTGTGACAGTAGGTCTAACAACAAGAAAAACAACAAATTTTTCTCATTTAACACAAAAAAAGAAAACACTATAGGGAACCACACAAATAATCTAAATCTCCTTTTCTCCATACATTAAACAACTAAATATAATAATCTAAACCACAAAAACAACACTATAAAAATCTAACAAAGACATACAATAAGCAAAGTAAAAACCCCAAATAAAATAAGTAGCGTCAAAACAAAGTAGGGGACTTCGAAACTAACATATAAACAAAGTGCCCCCAACAGAATCAAGTTGGTCAGCTCCCTTACTTGAAAACGAAAGGACCCTGTGTGCCCATCTAAGCCATAAATGACAGCCACAAAGAAGAAGAAAAATGTAAGCTAGAGAAGAACAATGAGATAACGATGAAGAAGAAGAGAAACGCTGGAGAAGATGAACATCGAGCACTATATGACAAATGGCTAGGTTGGACGAACTCAAGCTGGATGTACTTAGCCTTGACGAACAAATGGTGTTCTGGACGACAAACTCAAAGAAGAAGAATGACACCAGATGAAGAAAATGGTGTTTTGGAGTTCTATGTGTCGCCTTCGTGAGAAGAAGAAACGGTGGAAGAGAGGGATAGAGCTTTGTTCAGATTTTGGGTGCTTAAGGCATGATTGGGGGAATTGGGGGAATGTGGCATGATGGGACAGAGGAAAAAATTGTGGAAATTCTATTTGGTGATGTGTAAAATATTAAATTTATGTGTAAAATAATTGGGCTGATGTGGAAAATAGTATGGTCATATCATCAAAGTTAACGGACACGTCAACACAGTTATTTAAGGTTAAATGGAGGGATCAAATTGGAACTATAATAAAATTGAGAGAACAAAATTGTTCAAATTAAAACTAATGAGACTAAATTGAAACGTGTGGTATACTAGGGTGACCAAAAGTGTCATCAACTTATTTTTATTAATATAATATATTTTTACAATGGATAAAATAAAGATGTTACATATATTAATTAAATTTATTTTTCAATTTTAAAATAATATATATTTAATTAAAAAAAGATCTTGCCACAAAGCCACTAAAATAGTGGCTAAGAGAGATGCTCAAAAAACGACTTTCCCTTTTTAAAAAGAGAAGCTGCTTTTCAGCTAAAAAAAAATAAAATTGAGTGGTATTTTCCATGACTGAGAAAATATTATCCTTTATTAAAACTTTGTTAAAACAAATGTAACGACCACCTATTTAATTTCTTGGGCAGTATCTTTCTTAGAAAATTTCATTTATTTCCAAAATTTTTGTTGGTTGAGAATAAAAATTATTTAAGTAACCAATGTAGAATTTTTCTTACTTCTACAAATTTTTGTAGTATAATAACAATTAAGAAAATAAATATTTTAATAATAATTTGGAGAGAAGTTAGGTAAAAGTGAAAAATATTTTAAGTTTAAATGTTATTCTAAAATAATTCAAATAATAGTTTGTTGTGAGTAAAGATTTAAATTGGTGTAAATTATTAGTTTTGATATCTAAAACACTGTTAGAAAACCTTTTAAAAAAGAATTAAGAAAGTTATGTCGCTTCTCAGAGACGGCTGGCCATTGTTGGAGTATTTAGCAAAGTCACATTCAGATAATGTGAGCATTGTACAGATACTCCCTTAGATTTTTTTTTTTTCTGAACAGATTACGTGGCCTTTCTAGAAAGCACACAGCTGAAGATGAAGTCGATTAATTGATGGTTTTCTGCTCATTTTTCCTTCCCAGTTGAGACTCGGTTGTTTCCAGAACACACTCGCCCTCTCTAGGCCCTCTAATCTTCGTTCTATTGTAACTCATTGCTGTTTTTCTTCTTTTCCCCACTCTCGGTTGACTTCCTGTAAAACCTCAGACCTATGTCCTTAAAATCTCAGATTTTACCGGATGACAGCAACATTCACTCGGTTACCTTCTGCAGAAATCATTCGACCTTCTTTCTCTACTGCAGCACTTCGACCCTTTCTCTCCAACAGTATATTTGGATGAAAAGGACAAGAAATTTCCATCTAGGAGTTGGCCTCAAGTGGAATCTCCAAATTTTGAAGGGCAACTTAGTTTTAGTTGATGATCAAAGCTTCAAACTAGGTAAGTGAAACTTCTCTATTCTTAGGTGCAAGTTGGATACTTGATTTCTCATGCTTTGTTATTTTATTTATTAAACTTAAGGTATTTCAATTATATATGTGTTTAGTCTAATAAATTATACTGAAATTACTTGTCACATGCTTGGTGGGAGTAGTAAAATGTTTAATTGGAAAAAAAAAACCTTAAAACAAATTAAGAAAATAGTTACATAGTCCCCTTCATGTTTTGAAACTTTGAAACCAAAATAGCATACTAAATCTAGGCTACAAGTTGTATGCGTGATTCTTGCTTACTATGATAATGTTGTTTTATTAAATGTGAAGTTTTTCAATTTTATGTGTTCAATTAATTAAATTATGAATTTTTGTTAATGAAGAATTAATTGACTGAATAGCTTTATGATAATTAGAAATTATAAATATATATATATATATATATATATATATA
>JASKGM010093876.1:0-89317 GCA_034509205.1 Ceratonia siliqua
TTTTTGTTTTTTTGTTTTATAAAACTATTTTTTAGAATTGTTTTCAAAAACTATTTTTAAAAACAATAAAACAAAAATCGTTCCAAACAGCCCTTTTATTTTTGTTTCTTAGTGTTGTTCTAGTGTATTTCAATAGTAGTAGTGTACATATAATGGCTGTCTTGAGTAAACAATCCTCTGTGGAGCTAAGGAGTTTGGATATTCTCATAACTAAAGTCTGTCTTATTACCACATGAAAAACTGAACTAGGGAATATAATACAAATAGTTCTTCCAATTTAGTCATATGGTAACTTCTCTATTATCTTCTAGTTTATTTAAGTCGCGTAAGTTTCAATCAATATCTAATTCTGCTTGTTTTTCGGCTGTAACAGAATATGCATATTCATCTAGAGCAACAACCAAGTGTGATGTCTACAGTTTTGGGGTGGTTTTAATGGAACTGATAACTGGGAAGAAGCCTGTGGATGCAGAATTTGGAGAGAACAGAAATATCGTATATTGGGTTTCAAACAAAGGGAACAGCAAGGAAGGGGCTAGTGAGGTATTAGACAAGCGGTTATCAGGTTCATCCAAGGAGGATACGATTCAGTTGGATATGATTCAGGTGCTCCGAATTGCCATCCGCTGTACCTACAAGGCTCCAGCTCTTCGACCGACCATGAAAGAGGTAGTCCAGCTGCTGATTAAGGCAGAACCGCGCAGATCAGATTCTAGCAAGTTGTCAAATAATGCCAAAGAATTATCAAATGCCACCGTAACAAAGAACCCGTTTGAATTATAGATAAAGTGAGGAGCTTAGAGGGGTAAAGGGGGAGCAATATGACAACTAGATAAGCGGTCTCTCTCAAAGTAATTGAGAGACCCTTTATAGAAAACAATTTACTATCATCTTTCCTAGCCAAGTAGTTTGTAGATTCTATCTTTGACTCTGACTTTTCTCTCTCTTTCTGCTTCCTTTTCTCATATACTTTTTTGACTCTTGTAAATATTTGAGTTCGATTATTATCAATGCTTTGTAGTAATACACAGTATCCATATTTCAAAGACCCAATTGAAATCATTCAACAACTTGCTTTGGGGAGTTTTTGTTTTTTCCTCTTTATCGTCGCTTGATGAAAGAGCTCCAATAAAAGGGGCATATATATGTTGGTGAGGACCGGAAGGTTGCGATTCGCAGCTCCTTTTATTTATAAAAATGGTTCCAGATTCTGAATACAACAGTAAGACATTATTTGTATGTGGAGGGGCCCTGACCGAAGCTATCCACTGGAAAAAGATGAATGGGATGATTGATTGATGAGAATCTTGTCTCCATTTTGGCTCGGGGACGAGAGGAAAGCAATCGCATTTAAGCTTTTCCTTTTTCCTCTTCCTTCCTTTTCTAGGAGAGTCTGATTGTTTTGTTAGAATTGAGGTGTAGGGAGAGAGGCACCAACCATGCTTCACCGTAGATAGTGAGCCATGAACCTCCACTTACAAGTTGAATGCATCTTTATTTTATTAAAGGAATTTTAAGTGAGACATTAGATTATTCCATTGTCCCAAACAGCAACTTATGAAGCTTCTCTCACTACTAGAATGTTGTCATACCCAAAAATAAAAAACTCGACTCGACTAGAGTAGTATATCAACACGCATATATTTTCTGTCTCAAGCAAAAGGCAGAAGAGGACTCAATCCAATTTATTACAATTATTTCAAGTATTAATTCATATATATTCGTGTAGTAACTGAGAAATGCAACAAAGAAACTCGAATTAATGTGTAAATCAGAGAGAGAGGAAAATAATATGGTACTCAACTTTATGGTGGTTTAAAAGAAATTAGTAAGAAGGACAGAGCATAAAAACATGGTCACATGCTTGTAGCTTGTATGCAAAAATTAATGCATGATCACACGTGTGTGTAACTCTGTGTTTCCGTGCATGCATGTGCTTTATGAGTGGTTGGCGGGGTCACCTTTGGAAGAATGAGATTCACAAAGACAACATTTCTTTTGGCCTGGTGGAGAGCCCATAAAGAAAAAGTGAGAAGCTTAGATAAGAGGAATTGTTCTTAAATGAAAAGACAAGGGGATATCAACGCATGCCTGGCTGTGAGAAAAAGCTAATTTCAGGACAGGTATGTCCTCCATAAGTACAAGAGAGGCAAAAGAGAACGGACACCCGGCAAATTTTGTAATCAGTGCATATTCTATATCATCTATGATCATAAAAGTCAGAAGTATATCTATTCTTTTCTCATCTCATCAACATAGTCAAAAGGGTGGATTAGATGAGTTTCACTGAACCAAAAAATCGAAGTAATCAAAAGTTCTTAATGTTTGTTTGAGCATACCTGTTCGTACAGCAAGGAATTGTTTAAACAAAATTCTGCTCCACTGCCTATAAAATGACGGATTAATCATAAATTAGCAACTGTACGCTAAGCATTGAAAATTTCAAACAAATCAAACTAATGCACTATGAAGACAATAATTGTCAAACATCATCTTATTTACAGAACTGTGGAAACGAGGCATTATCTGTTAATATAATGACTAATGAATGTAACCCACCAGGCTGCAATCCCAGTTAAGGCAGTTTAATCTAGTTGGTAATAATTTCAAGAGACAGTGGATAATCAATTTGACAATGTTGATATCATTGGAAACAATCCCAACTTTAAGCACTTGAAAATTGAATAATAGCCAAGTGTGACACTTTGTTTCAGATGCCATAAGTGTGTTCTCAGAATAGAATATTACTGGCGCACCCACGTCGAGAGAATTTAAAATGGGTTTAAAATCTTTTCAAAAGATTTTATATTTTGCAGACGCAAAGTCTCGAACATGTAATGTGCATAGTAACAGGAAAAACAAAATCAAGAGTTTCTCAGAGACTGTCCTGTGCTCAAGGTAAACGAAGATTTTAGTTTCTACAACAACTTAACAAGGAAAATTCATACCAAAGGAAATGCTTGCTACTCGTTTCAATTAAGGTGCCTTCTATCCAAAGTCGCATCAACGCCAAATGTTAATGCTGATCAGTTGAAGAACCTAGCAGACACAACACTGTGGTCTGTGAGAAGGGAAAGATCTTTCAAATTTCTATAAAAGCGTGAAGCGCCTGCTCACGGTTGAGCGCCTAGTCCCTTTCAATACGACGGTTTCCGAATAGCCACGCGCGTATCTTTGGGTCTGAGTCAGAAGAAACCCAAACCTTATGGCCCAACATTTTTCAGAAAGTTTTAGGCCTCGCCCATCTTTGAAAGTTTGAAATGAAAACAAAAATCTGATATAAACTATGATACACTTTTACTGATTAATATATGGGGATTTTATATTTTTTTTTACCATAATGTCATTACAATCTCTTCTTTAATAATTTTCATTTTAATACTTAATTAAACGGTATGAGATAATTTAATTAAATTGTGATAGTTTATGGTGCAGTGTGTTACAATTAATATATTATGTAGGAGATTATAATAACAATTAAAGATTAGAATAAAAAATTATAAAATCTCCTTAATATATTATATGAAACTTCTAGCCTATGGCCTCACATTTGAAGCGGTAGGCAATATGGCAGCTACAACTCACTCATTATGTATGTAAGTCTCACATGGGATCCATTTGCATAGTGAGAGATAATTTGTTTTGAGTGGGGTGGTAGGGCAAATATATCCTATATTATAATACGATGTTATTAAGATACATTAGCCTTTCTTATATGTTATAATGCCCTATTATTTTTACCTTCCACCACTTTTTTTTGTATTGTTTATTAATTATTTATTTGATTTAATTACACTTTTTCTCCCTAGTTTTTTAATTGTAAAAATTTGGTCCTCTTAATTTTAAGTTAAGCAATTTAGTTCTCCAATTTTTTAAAATATTTTAATGTTAGTCATTCCGCTAAGTTGTCATCCAAAATTTAACGTTGATAATTTAGGTAGTCATCATTATTGACATGTGAACACAAACATGCATACTTAAACTGTCACATCGAATTGTATATGTTGCTAATGTGTAATATTTCTCTCTAAAACGCAATACTTGCAAGTTAGAATGATAAGGTTGCATGTGTTTTAGATAAAAAATTATACGTGAGAACATGTACAATTTGATGTGACGATCATGGGAGACCAAATTGTTACAATTGAAAAATTATGAGGACCAAAAGTATAATTAAGTCTTTCTATTTATTATATTTTTTGAAATATTTTTTAATTTTATAAAAAAATTTCTAAAAGAAAAAGTAGAAATTCTAAAAGAAAACTTCAAATGAAAAGTAAAATATCCTAAAAGTACCAGAAATAGAAAATAGAAAAATAATATAATAAAAAAAGTAAAGAAAAAAAAAGAGTGATGGAAAGTAAAAATAGTATGGCATTGTAACTTTGCTATAAGGAATATGTTCTAGCTTAACAACACCCATTATAATAAGATGTAATTTTTTTTCATATCCTGTCAAACAAAATTAATTCTTATTAGTTTAATTATTAAAAAAATAATTAGCATTTTGATATTGTATGTTTATATATATATGAAATTTATAATACCTAATATTTTGCAGGAAACTTGCCGAACTTAAGGTATACTCCTGCATAAACATGAAATTAATAAAATAAGTATGGCCTAAAAATACCTCATTCAATAGATTGAGTTAGAGATACGGCGAAGCTTTTTCTTTGGTGAAAGAGCGATTTTAGATACAAAGTCCAAATAGCTCATTGCACTTGAATTTTATATTTTTATGATTTTTTAATTCTAGGTTCTATTTATTTTGTTGAATCTCAAAAAAGTTTATAGAAGTTTTCTGAAAAAAAAAGTTTTTCATAGTTTTTTGTATTGTTTATTTCATCAAAAAAATTATGTAACAAATTTTTTTGTTTAAATTATATGAATTTTTTGTGGGATAATATTATTAATGCGGCAAGTCATATTTAAAAAAAAAAAAACTTAGGAGTAGGTCCCAATCATTCGTTTACATAATTTTAATTAGACTTGAACCTAATTTTAAATTTGATTAAATAATTGCTAGGATGATAGTATGAGTGGTAATAAGTTAGTAGTAATGAATTTAAATAAACTGAAAATATTTTCTTTACTTGTTCTTAAGAAAATTGTTTCTTAAAATATTGAAAAAAAGTATATTATTCATTTTTTAAAAATATTTTTATAATAAAATAAACAAATTTTTTATGCTGAATTTTTTTATTTTCTTTTTAAATTATAACAAAACAAACGAAACCTTTGAGATTTTTTTTTGGACCCTAAAAAGTAGTTTTGCCGCAAATGAGCGTTGAGGATGTTCATTAATTTGAGAATTTTGCGGAAAAAAAAAAAATCGAAACTTTGCTGACTTTTTAATTTTGTACGTGTTATTGAGTCAACTTGTAGCAAATAATACAAAATTTGGCTTCTGATTCAATTACCATTAAAAAACAAAAAACAAAAAACCCATAACAACCACCTCCCTCCCTCCTTAGACCAGACCAGAAAGAAGCAAGCACATGAACTAAAAGCCGTTTTTGTAGATGATATTTTATTTTGCCACGTGTGCTACGTATAATTATTTACTTTCCACCTTTTTTCCCTTCAATTCAATTTTTAAATATAAATTTAAAAAAAAAGCAAAATTATTTGTAGGCGACCCTGTCAGCGAGGAATTTGTGTCGAGTGTTTGTCCCCATATTTATTAAAGTCCCTTCTCAGTTCTAATTACTAAGTACTAATTACTAATTACTAATTACCACCATTTCAGAAACCGTTTTTAAACTATTTTTTGGGGTTAGGGTGTTACCTGACAACGTTAGTTATATTGTTATTTTTTAATAATTATTTCCTTATTAATTATAATATTTGCAAATAAATAGAGTGAGTTAAAAAGAGAGATACGAAAATAATAATGTAATTAACATTTATTTATGGTTAAAGACACAACATTTCGTACAACAGAGCATAAAACAAAACAGCTGTTATCTCTCTGTCATAGTCATAGTCATAGAGTGAGGGCAGATATTTCATTTATTCCTACAAAACAATTATTTATTAGTTATTTAAAACTTAATTAATTGTCCACATCTACCTTTCCACTTTTTTTTAATGCCGTATCTTTTGTTTTCCGTGAAAGAGGTAGTTATAACTAAGTATATAAACAAACATAGTGAGTATATATCATATATTTTCACTAACAGTTTCTTTTTCCCATTAAATCTTTTAAATTGCTGAACACATCCTTAGCTGTGTCTGTTACGCTAATTCAATCTTCAAAAAGTCAAAGTGAGAGAAAAATATATTAATTTGATGAAAAAAAACAAGAAATCTAATTTATATTTCACTATCATTGTTAAAAAATATTTGTTTGTTAAAATATAATATAACACTTTATTATAATAAAAAATTGGTTTTTATTGTAAAAACGTATATAAATAATAAAAATAAATATTAAATTTCAAATATGAGCACTAAATTTCTTTATCCTTATATGTAGAGTGTCCAACATAATAGAATAAATTATAAGCATATAAAAAAATTTTAATGAATTGATTTTTGATATTTTTGTATTGTAAGTTAAAATAATACCGTAAAAATTTTTTTTTAATACTATTGTAAAGTAATGCTGTAAAATTACTTGAAGCACCATAAACAAAGTATTATTTTAAAATTTTAAAAACATTTTAATAAAATTATCCTAGAGTTTTGTAATATCTCTTTTTGCTTGGAATTATGTTATGTATATAATATATAGGCATAAAAGAAAACTAAAAACTGGAAGTTTTTTTTGAAAGGATTTGAATAAAAATATTAAAAAAATTTTACTTACATTTATCTAAGAAATAATGTATTTTAAATATATTATTATATTTATTGAATAATATATCAAAATAACATTTAAAAAACAAAATATGATGTTATAAAATACAAAGCATATATAAAGGCGCCCAATATAATTTATTAAAATATTGTAAATCTGTGTATTAAAATACCCAACGCGGATATTAAATGTAGCGGTCCATCAATAGCCTGCAATAAAAGGCAAGTCAAAATTTCTTGTGACACGGATCTCACGTCATATCACAGTCAAAATGGCCAAACAGCCTCTCCTCCCCTCCTTGATGTACTCAAGCTGAAATGCAAAACCAAAGCATCCACCTTGCGCTTATGCATTGCCCTTTCTTTATTTTATAACTTCGATGCAACTGGGTTAGTCACAGTCACTCACTAGTCACTGGGCGCTGCTAAACCCCAAAAAAAAAAAATTGAAGAGAGGCTGAGGGATACAGAACAGAGGAGAGACAAAACGGTGAGCATTAGCAGAAGAGGAACAAAGATAAAGTTGAAAATGCCCTTTCACCGGCCTTCCCCAAATCCAAAAAGCTCCTCACTGCCAATCAAATTTGCCATT
This sequence comes from Ceratonia siliqua, assembly GCA_034509205.1. Classification (NCBI taxonomy): domain Eukaryota; kingdom Viridiplantae; phylum Streptophyta; class Magnoliopsida; order Fabales; family Fabaceae; genus Ceratonia; species Ceratonia siliqua. The sequence goes on from JASKGM010093876.1 coordinate 7,397, forward strand.
TTGGACAAGGGACCTCTCGCTTTCTCTTTTACTCTCGCTAAAACCCTCTGAAGCCAGACAAATCCCCGAGACTCTGAGCGGCAGTGTTTGCCTACCCTTTCTGTTTGCTTTTGCAATGGCTCTCGTCGAGGACATGGTTCTCTCCTTCATATTGTGTAATGACCCTTATGCCCTTCGTCCCAAACAGGTACCTGCGGACCTTCCCTGTGTTAATCGAAGCTCGTTTTCGTCCATTCACAGATGAGAGCTGTACATTGTACCTCTCTCTCTCTCTCTCTGTTATCCTTCTCTTCTCGTAGCGTAGAAAAAGGCAGACAGGATGGAGCCAGGCAAACTATATATATTTATATGTCAACATAGTTTTTTTCCCCTCTTTCATCAGAAGCTGCTGCAACACGTCTTTATCTATATCGTTTTCTTTTTGGTCATTTTTGTGTTCTACTCTTTGTTCTCCCATTTGCGGTAAGCTGAGATTTTAAAGCAAGAAAGATGAGCATACAACTCGTCATCGATCATGGGTGCTTGTTATCCTACTCTAAAATGTCAACAAGAGGGGATTTTGATGACTTATTGACTTTCCCATGTATGTACCTTTAATGCTGTACTCACTTTCATAGCTAATGATCAAGATGATGAAGATGATGTATGTTTTTCTTCATTTTTTATAGATTAATTTGTTTTATCTCCTTTGTCATTTCTGTTGTGTTTTCAATAATTTTCGATTTTTGGCTTCCAACCTTTTTCTTCTTGCATTGATTGCCGCAGCGTTTATTTATTCAGTCCTTTTTTGGGATGTCCAAGAGCATGTGTTTTTTGTTTTTTTGAAGCCAATAAGGGGTTCCTGAAATTTGGGGACACCTGAAGATGAATCGATTCCGTCGAGCTCTTGGTAGCTTTTGAGACTCGTGGGAAGTTAGTTCTTTTCCGATTTTCTGAGGAATGTAGAGGCCAAAAAGAGGGAAATGAAAATCATAAGATCAAATGTGGTCCAAAAATATCATGGAGCTATGAAATTGAAATTATGATAACTGTTTCACTTCTATGCATCAGTGAAGCAGTTTCTGACTTTCAGTATGATTTGACTTTTAGTGGGACTTGCTTGACCTTATTCTTTGTGACTTGGATTGGGTATGTACATAGCCTTCTTATTTTCACAAGTACTAGAGTCCTGCTGGATTCTAACCCACTAGGCTACAGTTTGTGTCGACACCCTTTCATAGAAAAAAAATTTAAAAGCACAGGAAAAAAGAAGAACAATTAAGCGTGGATGTTAAAATGGGGGATTTATCTGGGCACTTTCTCTTGCTAGTAGCTACAAATAATGAGAGAGCCTAATTCACTATTACTTTCTCTTTCTTCATTCATTCACTTAGATCTAATTTCTTATTGTTCGTTGTTTTCTCTCCTGGCGGATGCATCATTCATAGTCCTCTGAAAGGAGTCCAAGGGATATGTCCGTATTCTAGCATACATATAGTTAGAGCCAAAAATAAATAAATAAAGAAAGAAAGAAAAAGAAACTGTAGTTACAGGAACATATGAAATTGGTAGGTTGTTGAAAGACCGTGTCATCATGATCAATTATGCTAGAATTAAACATGCATTTTGCTCAGTTCAAAATGATACAATTGTAAGTTGGTAACGGACTCTGTACTCCATGCATTCTCTATTGGAGTGGTTGTTTGCATCATATGTGTAATTTTGCTGTTTCAGCAAAGCAACTTACATAGTTTGTCAGCTACAGGAATTGAAATTAGCTCTTTTAATACCTGAAGTTTACTCCATAATCACTTTTCATTGTCTTTTCCCTATAATATTTGTGCATCTGTCAAATGCTTCAAGTTGCATAATATTACATGCCACATACTCGGTTATCCTCTTCATACTAAGTTTCCCTTATAATTATATATGAATGTCAAACAATAACTTTCATGGATTACAGATTGGGTGGAATTCCCTGCAACTAATCAGATTTTGTTTTTAAATTTTCATTTGCCCCCTTAAATTCATATGCTTCGGAAATACCTTGGCTTTTGTCTTATTTTGATTTTTACTAATAGAAATATGCCCTTGTGTAATTATTTTACTATAGTGTATCTCGTCATTTACTCATCATTTGCCTTGCTAATTGTTTCACTTCATGTTAGTTGTTTCTGTATACATGAGTTAGAAGACTTATATAGTTGTTCTTTCACAGTTGAGGCTAGGAAGCAGCTATTCCTTGTCCTTGATAATTGTCTCTTCACTTTTTACATTGGAAACTTCCATTACGTTCTGAATATTTTCATCCCCTTTATCATGACAAATTGACAGCCATCATTCTACATGCTGCTGTGTAATTTCTTCCTGGTCCTTCAGCCTTCTGCACCTCGTCTACTAAAGTTAGTGTGCATTTTGTAACAATGGATCTAGCCATCTAGGAACTCTTCAACAGGCACTAAGTCATAAATAGGTGGTTAGTAAAATTGTATTACGACTGCGTGTGAGTGCATGCGCACTTCATGGTAAGCTTCAGTTTTGAAACAGAATCTTCAATTTGGGAGGGGGATATGAAATTGGCCAAAGAATGGATTCGACTGAAGCTTTGAGCCTACCGGGAAATCATCTCTATCTTTTATTTTTGACAATTAAAGCTTGAAATGGATGCTCTCTGCTTGTCTCATTGTATTGTACAGTGGCTGCTACTTTCAGGACTCTTGTCTGCTGAACATAGCTAAAAATTTCTTACTTTGCATGAAATTGATCTATTGTTGAACGTCTGATGTTTGGGTTGCCAACATGATTGTCCACAAAATAATTCTTCAGCTTTCCTAGTGTTATGACTTTCTCTACTTGGTAATGTATCATGACAGGAAAAATTGCTATGTTGCTCCCTTATTCTATGCCTGTTTTACACGTGGGAATGATTTGCCTCTAATTTCTCTATGTTTTTCCTCTAACATCTCTTTAATTTGTAGTAGCTACCTTCTCTTCCTCACTCCACATGCATATCAACCACAATATCATATAACATAACAAACGATTAAACTTAAATTCTATGGAAAGAACACTTTTTGAATCAAAATGCAAGTTCTTTTGTACATTCGACGGGTGTATGCATCTTTAATGTGCGCAGCGCAGCATACGATTAGCAGAAACGTATCAGAAGTATGTGTAGGGAGTCACATATATATAATGTGCAAAATACAGAAATGTGCAAATATTTTTTGTATTTATATGAGATTTAAAATTCAATAAAGAAACATAATCGATAGTGTATAAAAATAAAATATTTGATAAGAATTTGATATGTGAGTGTTACAATTATAAATGCGGCGCAACATGTTTTTCAAAGCTTGGAAGTGCTAAAATCAAGCTTGGATTTCAAGGAAGTTGCACAATATCAACAATTACCATAGCCTCCTTTGACCAAGGCTCTGAAAGAATTTTTGTTGAATATCTGTTGTTAATGGCAGGATGCAGCGCAACCGTTTTTAAGAATAACATTGCCATATCCACCTCAACATGTATTGGAACCTCACAATGAGAGTAAGAGTATGCTTGTCATACAACCTTCCTTTGTCTTACTAATTTATATCTTTATTTTTCTTTTGGTATCATTGATTCCAAAGATTATCTCAAATTAAAAGCATACATGCACAAATGTGATTCTTGGATTCGAATCCAATGGCAACTGTACTGCATCTAGATGCATTATGATCGCTCAGCTCATCTTATTTTTTTTGTTGTGTGTGTTTATTTTTCAATGTGTATTTTTTTTTTATTGTGGTCATTTAACGCGCGTTGAACAATTATGATTATCTCAGCTGAACATAATGCACCAGATCCACATGCTTAATTCTTCTATGAGGGGGCGTTTGGTACAGGAAAAATTTTTTTCTCCCAGGAAACATGATTCCTGGGAGTCATGGTTCCTGGGAACCTTGTTCCCAGGAATATAAAAAATATGTTTGGTTGGTCTTGTAAATTCCTGAGAATGATAGATATTTTCATGTTTGGTTCAGAAGCTATTTTCTTGGGAATCTAAGTGATTTTTACAAATATACTCCTATATATAAATTGCAAGAAATTTATATTTTAAAAAAAAATAGGGGTTGGTGATTTGGGGTTTGGAGTTGGGGGCTTGGGGGTTTGCAGTGTAGGGTCTAGAGTTTGGGGATTGGAATTTGAGGTTTAGGGTTTAGGGTTTAGGGTTTGGGGTTTAGGGGTTACGATTTGGAGTTTAGGGGATAGAGTTTAGAGTTTGGGAGTTTGGGGTTTGGGATTTGGGGTTTAGGAGTTAGAGTTTGGAATTTTGAGTTTAGGGGTTAGAGATTTGGGATTTGAGTGTTCGGGTTTTGGGGTTTGAGGTTTGAGATTTGAAGTTTGGGGGTTTGGAGTATAGGGTTTAGAGTTTGGGGTTTAGGGTTTAGGGGTTAGGGTTGGGGATTTGAGGTTTGGTGTTTGGGAGTTTGGGGTTTAGGGTTTATGGGTTAGAGATTTGGGATTTAGGGATTTGGGATTTAAAAGTTTGATTTTTAGGGTTTGAGATTTGGGGTTTGGGGGTTTAGGGTTTGGAGTTATAGGTTTCGGAATTTGGGGTTTGGGGTTTGAAGTTGTAGCATGATGGTTTGTGAGAGAGGGTAAAATAGTCATTTACATACCCCAAAATTTTCCTATGGGGTGGGAATCTAAGAATACCACCCCCCCACATGGAAAAATTTTTGTGGGAAACTTGCTTAAAATGTGTTCCCGGGAATCTTAATTTCCTGAAAAATTTTTTTTAATCCTTGTACCAAACGCAGGAAACTAAGATTCCCAATTAGTGATTCCTAGGAAAGTTTAAAAAATCTTGATACCAAACGCCCCCTGAATGTAAAGAAACAACATTAGCATCCATGATCTAATGTTTTCTGTCCTGTTTGCCCAACAAAACAAAGTGGGTCATTTTTATTAGTTTTGCTCAAGATCCCAGGGCAAATAATTGCTTTTTGGTAGTATGTTTAAAAAATTGTGGAACTTGTGAAATCAAATATAAAAGAAATTTTAATTATCCCGTGGATTGTGTTATTTTTCCTTTAGGTAAATTAATCTGTTTGTTGGATTGAGCCTTTCACTAGCAAAGACATTTTACTCTAAGCAATAATCTAAGGTGAAAATCAAGAAAATATCGTCATATTAATATATGAGAGACCATTATACTTTTTTTATTCTGAAGAAAAAAATTAATTTAAAACATTAAAATCTTATTTTAGTTCTTTACATATACAAAATTTGAATTTTGTACTCAACAAATTAATTTTTTAAGTTTGATATTCAACATTTTTAAATTTATTCAATTTCATTCCTCATTCTAATATCTATCTAGTTTACTAATAAAATTACATACATGGTAGGTTAAAAATATACTTCACAACATTAATTCATATATTTTTAATCTATAACGTATATAATTTTGTTAGTGAAATAGATGAATACTCAACAAATGAATGGAATGGAACAACTCTAAAACGGTTGGTTATCAAATTTAAAACATTAATCTGTTAATTATTAAATTCAAAATTTATATATTTACAAGGGATAAAATAAAATTTTATTCTTAAAAAATAGATCTCATTATCCAATTGTTTTTGTTTTTGAAAGTGTCTAAATGAGTAGAACTTATCTAAAATTGGGCCCCGTAATAGAAATGTAGGACCATTCGGTGTCGATGGTCCACCAACCTTGACATACTATGAGACCAGAATATGGGCCCATTTTTGTATTTTTTAAAAGATTAAAAAAATCACAAAAATAGAAAAAGGAATTGTTAAAAAAACAAAAATGCGAAATGACAGTGTTACCAGTTTCTAGAAACAGGCATACTGGACCCTCCGAAATCTCCAAATGAATGGCATTTGTGGAATTTCATGGAAATCCCAACCCATTCTCCCAAGAAAATCAAAATCCAAATTAGGCTGGGTAAGTTACTGTGGCTACAGTGGTTAGTTATGCCAGCCTGGGAACGTGGGCAATCAAAAGCTTCCTTGGCTGGCAAACCTTCGTGTAAACTAGGGTCAACTAACCCTGGTTAAACATTTAACCAGAAATTTCAAATTTTGATCTGGCCTCTTTATTGATCTCGTGCAGAGCGGTAGCCTCTGCTTATATAACTCACCAGAGAGAGATCTGAGGGACTCACATTGAAAGGCGTCTTAATAAACGCCACTCAGACCTTCGATCCTCGATCTCTTCCACCGTTCTTCGGTTTCTTCCTTTTCCATTTTCGATTTAATTTTTCTGAGAAAATGAGAGAGTGCATTTCGATCCACATCGGTCAGGCTGGTATTCAGGTCGGAAATTCCTGCTGGGAACTCTACTGCCTCGAGCACGGGATTCAGGTGTCCACTCATTCTCTCTTTCTCGTATTTTCTTGAATGATTTTTCTAATTTCATTCTTGTTCTATTAAATATTATCGTATGAATATGTTTTTTTTTGTTGAAACTGGAATTTTTACTTTTGAATGATGTCCATGTTCTGGAAATGTTCGAAATGGGTTAATAAGAAGTTTGCTTAATTTTGCCTTTCTTTTGGGGGTTTCCAGCCCGATGGCCAGATGCCAAGTGACAAGACAGTCGGCGGAGGAGACGATGCCTTCAACACCTTTTTCAGTGAAACTGGTGCCGGGAAGCATGTCCCTCGTGCAGTTTTCGTGGATCTGGAGCCTACTGTGATCGATGAAGTGAGGACCGGGACATATCGCCAACTCTTCCATCCTGAGCAACTCATCAGTGGCAAAGAAGATGCCGCCAACAATTTCGCCCGTGGTCATTATACCAGTGAGTATTCCCTTCCTTTACCGCCTCCTCTTCTCAATTCTTGATTGCCCTTGTCTTTACAATTTGTATTATCAGTTCGACTCTGACAATTGGGTGTTATATTGTGCGATAGTTGGGAAAGAGATTGTTGATCTTTGCCTGGACCGAATCAGAAAGCTTGCAGACAACTGCACTGGTCTTCAAGGTTTCTTGGTTTTTAATGCTGTTGGTGGGGGTACTGGTTCTGGGCTGGGCTCGCTTCTTTTGGAGCGTCTCTCCGTTGATTATGGCAAGAAGTCAAAGCTCGGGTTCACCGTCTATCCCTCACCACAGGTTTCTACCTCAGTTGTAGAGCCCTATAACAGCGTCCTCTCAACCCATTCCCTCCTTGAGCACACTGATGTCGCTGTGCTTCTTGACAATGAAGCCATCTATGACATCTGCAGGCGCTCCCTTGACATTGAGCGCCCCACTTATACCAACCTTAATCGTCTTGTCTCTCAGGTAAATTTGTGTGTTCATATGTTGGCTTTGTAAAATTAAGGCATCCCTTGTAGGCATTCGTTAATAATTGTGTGAACTCTAATCGCAGGTGATCTCATCCCTCACTGCCTCTCTGAGGTTCGATGGAGCCCTGAATGTTGATGTGACTGAGTTCCAAACCAACTTGGTTCCCTATCCAAGGATCCATTTTATGCTTTCCTCCTATGCCCCTGTCATCTCCGCTGAGAAAGCATACCATGAGCAGCTTTCCGTGGCCGAGATTACCAACAGTGCTTTTGAGCCATCCTCTATGATGGCAAAATGTGACCCCCGCCATGGTAAGTACATGGCTTGTTGCTTGATGTACCGGGGGGACGTTGTGCCCAAAGATGTGAATGCAGCTGTGGCCACTATCAAGACCAAGCGCACAATACAGTTTGTGGATTGGTGCCCTACTGGATTCAAGTGTGGAATCAATTATCAGCCTCCAACTGTTGTTCCAGGAGGTGACCTTGCCAAGGTGCAGAGGGCTGTGTGCATGATCTCCAACTCAACCAGTGTTGCTGAAGTGTTCTCTCGAATTGATCACAAGTTCGATCTCATGTATGCTAAGCGTGCATTCGTGCACTGGTATGTGGGTGAGGGTATGGAGGAAGGAGAGTTTTCGGAGGCTCGTGAGGACCTTGCTGCTTTGGAGAAGGATTATGAGGAGGTTGGTGCAGAGTCTGCTGAGGGAGAGGATGGTGATGAAGGAGATGAATATTAGGAGGGAATGTTAATATGAACTATGATATTATCATGCTTTCTTGTTATTTTTCCGTTTTCTTTTGGACAAATCATGTGGCTTTGTATTTGAATCTTTTATCATCAATCTATATGTGCGCTATGTCTCGCGTTTATGACGAAATTGATACCTCATCGGCTCCCATTTATGACCAAGTTCTTTGTTTTCGTTGTTATTAGCAGAAAAAAAATATAACAGTTTCATGGTATGTTCTTAGAAGTACCACATTTTTCTGTATTCGTTGCAGCATCATCGCATCAAATAGAGTAAGTTCCCCTAGCCCATTCGCATTATGGGTGGAACATATTTATTATTTTTAATTTCAGTTAGTAAAAAGGATCTTAGAACTAAGAAATAGAGATTTTAGAAGCTAAAAAAAAAACTTTATCTTAGAGCAATTTCAATAATCGGGTCCTATTTTTGGTAGATGTTATCAGATATCACAATATACAATCATATCACTTACCCTGATATTACGAGTCCCTGGCAAAATATCTAAAATTATATATAAAAATGTAGAAGTACGAGATTACGTCGGTCTAAATACAGTAACCTAAATTTTATGGCTTCTTATCTCCCCATGGTAGTCTATTTGAAGCTCCCATAAAAATGAAAATTTTCACCTTTCGCTCGAGTGTTAAAATATTTTTATGGAAAGTTCATTACATTTCACGGTACAAGTGCAAATCATAAATTTTGATCCCGGAAATGCTTTCACTGAGTATACTTTCACATTTGGTTATTGAGCTCCACGAAGAATTTGAAAAAATATATACATATCAAGAAGATATGCTATAAAAACCTCATGTTATCATCTCAATTCTGTAACTGATTTTAGCAATGCTTGTTTTTATGGCCACCTTATTCTATTGACAACTAGCTTGATGATGTCTTTGTCATTTTCAACCAAAATTCAAAACAAAATAAAATTTGATCTCAGCAGCGTCCAAGCTTTTGGACCAGACGATTCTCTATCTCAATCCTCTTTTTCATAAACAAGGCATACTTGGAAACCAGCTTCTGATCTCCAGCATTCGCTGAAAGTTTACAGCTCAGAGATGTTTTCTCCAATTTGTCCATGTACATCTTAGAAATGGGTATAAAACCGCCCTTCTTGCTGCAAAGCCAGCCATGAGCAGCTCTCAAAGCAGCTCCAAGAGACGCTGAATCTGTTACAAGTTGAAAAAGTTTATCACTTACACTATCAATGAAAAAGAAACACCTCAAGTAAATCAAAATCAAAATCCCAGTGAAAAACTTCTGAAGGCAATAAAAGCTTATTTGAATAACTGGAACCCAGTTTAAACTCAATATTATGATCAAATTTCATTTAGTGATATTCACACGCCTTTTCATTCATATTTCATCATTATTAGAAACTTGAATTACACTGAGGATGACTTAACAAAGAAGGAATGTCGTCCTCAAAGAAGGAATCACACGAACTTTCATACGATTAAAAGAGTATTGTGCTAATCTAATTAGTAGTAGGAAATGAAACTACAAACAGATGGTTTTTATTGCTTACCAGGTCTTTGAACTGTATAAACATCACAGCCGAAAATTGAAGCCATTGAGCTAAGGATGCAATGATTTGCTGATGCTCCACCAGTGGCTATTATTCGCTGAGGAGGAGAAGGCATGCCAAATCTTTCTGCATGAGCTCGCATTGAGAGAAATTGACCCTCAATCATTGCCCGTACCTGTAATTTAGATTATCGGTCAACAGAAAAGTTCATCCAGGATTTCAATTACCAGGTGATTTGCTATGTATTTACTAACCTCTGAAGGAGCATCAAATTCCTGCACTTCAAGTTCCGTGTGTCCATCCAGTGTATCACCTGTGAAATTTTCTATAACATAGCGGTGGACACCAACTGGGAACATAAAAAATATTGTAAGAAAAAATTTATCATCACAATACAAGTAATTTAGTGGGAAAACAAAAGAGCGACCTGGTAGAGGAGGTAGGATTTCATGATCCTTGTAGTAGAAACCAATCTTTCCACCTATTAACAAAAAGCAAAGAGAAAATAGAGAGTAGGTATCAATAGAGAAAAAGTCACAGAGAAAGATATGTACCATTCAGAGGTGGTGTTTGCTGCAGAAATTTATTGAAGGTATCCCAAGATTTCTCAGCACAGCAATTGCGTATACCTTACATTTGAGACCAGTTCCAGAGTGAGAAACTAGAATAACTTAAAAAGTGGGGTGGCAATATGCATATATCAATATATGCATCAAAGAACCACAGTACCTTCACGAGTAAGGGAGCCATTTTTGTATACCAACATTACCATGTAACCTTCTGCATCAACTGGATTAGGGAAAACATGTCCTTCTAATCCTGGATTAGGATCTTGAGTGATCATAAATACCTGAGAGATAAGCAAGAGTGTCTTATAACTGAAATTCTAGGTGTAAATCCACATAAAAAGTTAGATTATATTATATGGGAAGTAAAATAAAGATATAAGCATGGAATGGTTACTACCCTTCCACCTGGAAGGTTTGCAGAAGCTATCATTTCCTATATTTTTTTTCAAATAAGAAATTAGGAAAGAGTAAAGATAGTTAAGATTATAGATCTTAACCTACAGTGTCACTAGTGCCAAGGCTGATTGCCAAATCTCCTGGGATATTCAGTGTTAAACCTGCAGATTCAAAATAGTTGATTTTTCATAAGATGAGAAGGAAATAAAACAGGGAATAAAGAAACATGTTTTCTGTGTGTGTGTGTTATTTTTTTTCCGGGGGGGGAAGGGGAGGAGGGGGATATAGCAGCAAATGTTTAAAGTGAAGAAATTGAGAGACCTGCCAAGCTATTAGGATTGTCTCCTGACCACTGAACAACCAAGCAGTTCTTGTTGAAGCGGTACCTAATATTAGACCAATAAATTTCAGTAGTCAATCTTAGCATTTTGATATCGTATGTGCATCAAATAAGTTTATAAAGAACAATAGTCATTTTATAATGCAATTTATATTTGTCTTTTGAAACAGAACCTAGATTTGTATAAAACAACATTTGTCTAAGTTTTATTGCAGATAGCTTCAAGGGCATATAGGTGTGCAAAATAAACAACCAAAAATCCAAATCATACAGGAATTTTACCAAAAAGTAAAGTTCGGCCAAATATTCTAGGAGATGACTAGAGTAACCTGCTTACTTATTGATTTGGTTGTCAATTCTGTGTCAAAAAAACATATATAGATACTTCTTTTAAATTTTGAAAGAGGTCATTTCTCTTTGCAGTCTAGGTTTCATCAAACCAAAGTTGTGCTTTGTCGTGAATCAAGTTGGCGAGCTATCATGTTAAAGAATTTTAAACATCCCATTTGAATTTAACCATCTGTTTGCTATTGGCTATACACAGATAGCAAACATAAGATAAATTGGCTTCATGGCACTCATTTAGAGTTCATATTTACATTAATCCAGTCATCTCTTCCAGTTAAAATATGTGCAACAGACCTCTCTACAAAATATGGAGCAATATTTCCAGCAACAGCATATGCAGGGGCTAACTTTCCAAGTTTTGACTCCAGACCAGGGGCAGTTGCCTGCAACAACCATTAGAATTCAACCATATTGGTTGAACATGCAATTATGTATTTAGTCATGAAAACCAGTTCGACAGGAATTATGGGAATGGTACTAGCATTACGAACCTCTAATGCAAATTTAGACCAGGCCTTTTCCTTTATGTCCATCAAATTCATGCCTCCACCGTCAGAGTGATCAATACCCGCATAAGTGCCTATAAGAAGAGACGCCATGAAGGAGCTAACAAGGGAGATTCTCTCAGTGTTCTTATAAACTTCTGGCTGGGTATCAAATATTTTCTTAATTTGCGAACCAGTGAATCTTTCATATGCACGTGATCCTGTCACTCGAGCCAACTCCATTGCTCCCCCACAAGCTTTCTCAATCTCCCTACACTGTGCAGTGGTGCTACTGTCCATCCATATTGGGGATTCTTTTATGCTAAAAGCATTTCCAAGCTGATCCAGTAGTGACTTACTAGGATCCAATGATGATAATATCTGAGAACTACCAGTCTTCCAATAGACGCTACCATGCTGCTGTCCACTACCCGAAACAGCAGCAATCTTCCCAAAGTCCAATTTTGATTTGGAGAGCTTTTGAAGCATAAGATCCAGAGCTTCCACCCACATCAAAGTGGGTGAAACAATTCTGCCATTGACAGAGGGGTCTCGGTATACCCCATCCTTAGTTGTGTAATGGGGCAAGTCAGAATCAAAATGAACAAGCTCAGACGTAACGATATTGAAGTTTAAGTCCAAAACAGTTGCCTTTAATGACCTTCAAACCAAAGAAATGTTCAAATTTTCAGGCTATTCAGATTAGATTACATGATTAACACGGATAATGGTCGCCAGAAAATGACAATGCAGAGAAACAAAATAGAAGAATGATCATAGGTGCACTGATTAAAATAAAACTATTCAAGCCCTGAATTGAATTCCTGAATATTAAAAAGAGAAACTGCTGAAAAACCGAAAATATGAGCAAACCCAATTCTGAAAAATACCGATGCAGTTCTGGGAAATCATAGACTTACTGGGTAGAACTATCAAATCCAAGATAATAGGAATCCTGAGGAAGAGAGAAGTCCTCCATTACAGCAAAGCACTCAGCGGCTGAAAGTTGCGGCTAAAATTTGAAACACGAATAGATCATATTTTAATATGGGATATTCTCCTCTTAATAGAAGAGGAAGTTTCGCGTATAGGCAACTTTTACAGCGTTGAATTTGGATGAGCCCAACAAATTTGGATAACGTTATATATATATTTTTTAATTTTTAATTATTGATATAATATAAAATAATAAAAAAATATAAAAAATAATATAATTATTACACTATTTTTTACTCCAATCTGTCCTATGTTCCTCCGTTTTGTTTTTTTGAATGAGCACAACAGATTAGGATCAGATAACGTTAAATCAACAGGGTTTGGATCTGCTTTTGGAGGGCCAAAAGCAAAAGACAACCTGTTTGTATGTTGCTCAATGAAATTTTTTTTTAAATTAAAAAATAAAAAAAAATTTCCAAAAGCTATAATTTGTAATTTTTTTTAAAAAATAACTCCTAATAAAAAGGAGAATTTTTTTTAAATAGTTACTTCTTAATTATTTTAGATAATTTTATTTTTATCTACCATAATATAAAAAAATATGTTTATATATTATTTTTAATAATTTTATCAATATAAAAATATTTTTATATTTAAACATAGTATATTTATTTTTTTAATAAAATTAATTTTATAGGACTACATCTAAATATTAAATATTTATTTTTTTTAAAAAATTACTTTTATTTAAAATACATACATCCAAACTCCTTAATTTTTTTTTCTATTTTTATTTATTTATTTATACTTGTTCTATGGTAGGTGAAAAGTGAAAACCTATTCGTATAATAAATAAATTTATAAATAATAAAAATATAAAAGCGACATAAAAAAATGATGCTAGAATAAAATTATTTATGTAAAAATATGAAACCAAAAGGAAGATCTTCTCAAGTTAATTCATTTTTTATATTTTAGAACCATCCATTTTTATAATAATATTTCAATTATTTTTTTACTTTTTAAAATTATTTAAGACAAAAAATAAACATCATAAAATATTTATAAAATATATTTTTATAAATATAAAATCTTTTTATTTAATTAAAATAAATTTATAAATTTATAACTATATAATACTTATTAATTATAATTTTAGATAAGAAATTTAAAACTTCTATTATTATATAATAATAATACAAAGATAACTACCCACAATTTTTTTTTCAATTATCATAATTGAATTCAAGTGAGTCAATAAAAAATTCTTGTGTTTTTTTATTGTTAATACATAACAGTCGATGTTAAGAAAAGAAGAGAATCCCAACCTTAAAGTTATTGTGCACTTAGTATAAAAAAGATGTCGTTAATATTTGTATTGTTTAATACAAAATTGTGCACAATTATTTATACATCTTCATGGGCTTGCATATTTTTCGTTCAAATTTATATCTAATTATACATAATTGCTCATCTTACGATTGTGCAATTAATTAATCTCATCTAAGAAAGATAAATGATGCATAGAATGATAACTAATAGACGACAGTTTTCTTTGAATCAAGGACAACTATAATCTCGTGTTCTCCTCATATGTGCAACAGTGCAAGTACTTATTAAACAATATGACAATTATGATTACAAACAAGGTCACAAAGTGAGAGAAAAAAATAATTAAATATTTCCAATCTTGTTACTGCATTCAAATTGTGCCGATTCCCTTCCCCTATATTTCTTTGGTACTCTCCCTAAGCTAGAATAGGTAGAGATCTACCTAACCTACAATAATTACATCACTATATTGCTTGGAACACTGCCTAAGGGATAAAGCTACGTATACAATTTTGTTCAAACAAACATGTTGAAGCCAAATAAATATACAGCTCAGACATCTATATGCACATGCCAACCGACACATACCAAAGTCACTGCCATTCTTTGGAGACCCTGTGACAGATATCTGAGAACTAAAGGTCTCTGAATCGATGGGAAGAGTTCATGCCTGGGGGAGTTAGAAAAACCTTAATGCTGAGAAGGCATTATCACAGCAGCTGCTATCGGAAAAACTCTGGAAAAGACCACATTATGAACCTCGCAAAAATGTCAGATTCCAGAAACTCAATATGAGCAGCCCGGCCAATGAAGGAGTTCAAATTCTTGCCATAGGTAGACGCGTCAAAATTGACATTACAGCGCATGAACACTCGGCGCTCAGAGGAATTGGCACGGATTTGGTCCAAGCAATCATTCAGCATCTCCAAGAACACTCTACCTTTCTTTGAAGTATCATATGAAGCAGCATGGCAAGATTCAATTCTAGCAGAATGGTAGGGCACATAACCATCCTGAAAAAAGCTTTATTAATTAACAGCAAGCCAGAGAAATTCTAAGTAAAAGCAAACATGCCACAAGAAAAAATAAGGAAGAAATGGGAAAAAAAACTTATTGCTCTTTGAAGACGACTAATTTATCTTCGAGCATAAAAGAAAAATTCCAAAATAAAATAAAATAAATAATTTCAAAATCCTATTTGTACGCCTCCTTGGAATTAAAGGCACCAAGAAAATAATGACTCTCTCTAGAGTTTACACTATTATGTCAATAGAAGAATATGCTTCACATGCAGTAATATGTGATAAAACCCATTGAAGAAGTTCCAATTTTACCAAGACCCATATTAAGCCCAACCATGACACGAATAAAAACCCAATTGCTAAGAGAGTATCGGTAAATATCATCCATGGTAACAATTTTAAGAGTCATCATAAGAGAAAAGAATACCTGAGGGGAAGATAGCAAGATAATATGCCTGAAATGGTCCAAGGTCTTCTGCTGAAATTAGAAAGAAATAAAAGCAAAGAACAATATTAGGACCTCCTTTGTTAATATTAACAATTCATGCCTCTATCTCAGCAGATAATATAATAATGGGAGAATGCCTAGAACACCCTTCAACTTTGGGGCTTTGGCATATAGGCACCTCAACTTATAAAAATGTATTAATAGCTATTTCTATCCTTTTTTTCAGTCAATTCATCTTCACTACCACCCTCACCTTTACATTTTAACAAACAATCCATGCATGAATTCCTTAGTAGAAATATTTGATCTTAGAAACCAAAATTTACAAGCATTTGCTATTCCACGTGAACACAAAGTAGCTATTAAGAAAATTTTCAAAGTTAAATAAAGCTGATAGCCAAAATTAAAAGTTGAGGTATCTATTTGACAAAGCCCAAGAGTTGAGAGTTCTATGCATCTTTCTTAAAGATAATAGTGCCTTTGATACGTTTCTCAAGAAAATCACCACTGGCTTGAAAGAATTTATAATGTACATAGTACATGTTACTATGTTAGATCTCAAAAATCACATCAACATTAATTATCATTTTCAAACACAAGGAAAACTTGATTAATAAATCCTATTTTATATAAAAATTGGCATGCAAAGATCTGGCATGATAAGTGCTTAAAATATAATGGTGTGACTGCTAAAAATCAAATTTCATAATAAGTTATTCAATAGAGTAAGACTTGAGCTTATGCCCTAGCCATTTGATCCTAACTTCTACAGGACCTTCCTACCTTACACAGTTTATAGAGAAATGTATTTTGGATATCTGGATCATCGGTGAAAGTGAGCTGATGAATGCATTGTGTGCCTTTTAGCTTCTTCAAAAGCCACAATCCAGAATTAAACAGAGAGTTTGGACTATATAGATACCCCAAGTGTGGACCAGATACAGAAACATATGTATGTAGATATCTTAGAAATGGTTCCATCGAGCTCTCTGCAAACATAGGACAAAATTTAGCACCAAATGCAAACTGATGCGCAGCATCATATCTAAATCCACGACCTACCTGCAATTGCTGTTCTTATAATGAGGTTACCAATAGAGTGTCCAACAAAACTTAGCCTAATATCCCCCAATTTCCCAGATCTTGATGCTTTGTCCATTCTTTTTTTAACAAAAGAAATAACTTCCTGAGCTAGCCTTTGTCCCATTTCTCTGAAGTCTCCAGATGTTTTATCCTCATTAACCTCTGACATAAGAAATTCTACCTTGGGATCTATCAAAAGCCATTGATTCCGAATAAGTCGTAGATCCAGATGATGCCCCTATAATGTTTCGAGTGATGAAGAATAAGTAATCAACCAAGTTTTTCCAATCAACCAAAATACTAAAAAAAGATGGGTGAAGTCTGCATACAACTTAAATGAAAATGGTACTTTTTGATCTCTATCATATATTAAAATTATATTTTTACTATTTTATCATAAGTTAAAGAGATTAAAATAGGCGAGTAAACGTTCAAACTCCTCCAAACAGCATGGAGCTACTTCATACGGGCTCAGCTCAGGTCAACTCAACTCAACCACCAAGAAGCTGATCACCAACTTCACTAGGCATGGGCCACAAAGTTACAATCTTTCACATTTTAAAATTATATTTGTTGTTTTAATATTGATATATTTATCTGCAATTGTAAACAATGATGGCTATTAACTAACAGTCTTGTTAATTTTCACTTGTTAAAGTGGGGGTTAATCCAAGCTTGAGCTCAAAATAATCAAGAAAGCTTAGCCTCCGACCTTCAGCTTTGCTCATTTACTCCTATATTGGAAATCTGGCCATGAAGCACAACTTAAGTTGGTAATAGACTAGAAAACCTCAGTAGGTTCATCAGTACATGACTTAAAACCACACTCTCTAAAGTTCGTGGATATAGCTAGCAAGCTCAAGTCCTACATAAAAGCAAGGTATTGGTTTTGCAAAAAATTCCGCAAGAGAAAGACTTGCCTGAAACCCATGCACAAAGACAACAATCTTTAACACACGAGCATTACTTTGTGGTGCAGATTGCTTGTCCACAGTGACAGAGTTGAGCCCAGTTTGTAAGTCATGTAATTCTAAAAGGTCAACATGTCTCAGGTAAGAATTTTCACTAATAGTACGTCGAGGTGCATTCATCACACGTTCTACAATCACAATTGGTACACGTGAAGGATCTCCAAATATATGCATGTCTTGAATTGACCGGTTATTGATCTGCAATGAAGTATTTAGTTAATTAATAGCTCATGTAAATGTAAAATTGAACAAAAGTGGTCCACAGATATAAAGGTGAAAACTTACCTTCATCTGTGCAATGCTCCTACGATGAAGTTCAGCACGTGTAGCTGCAGTCTGAGGAGGCTGTGCAAATTACAAGACAAAACTCAGGTATTTGTAGTCTCTTACGTAAAGAACAATCATTTTCCTTTTTTCCTTTTCTGAAAGTAGGTTGCAGAGAGTGATAATAAAATATGAATGAACAGACAAGCACTTACATCATCTGGTAACTTCCATAAACTGGAAACTCTTCTATGTACACCACGGGAAGACTCCTCACTGCCACTATTTATATAATGATGAGGCATCTCAACCTTAGAGTACACCATCCATATTGACCACTCAGCCTTCCGATCCCTAGTCCATGCATCACGTAAAAACTCTAGAATCGTTGTTTTGTTTTCCCTAAGAAGTTAATATCAACTAATTAAACAAGCTTTTCATGATAAATGCTCTATCATTATAGTGACAAATTATCATTTTCAGGCAGTTTACACTGGACAACTTCATAATATATGCATGTGCATAAGCGGATGAGGATAT
Source organism: Ceratonia siliqua (assembly GCA_034509205.1). Classification (NCBI taxonomy): domain Eukaryota; kingdom Viridiplantae; phylum Streptophyta; class Magnoliopsida; order Fabales; family Fabaceae; genus Ceratonia; species Ceratonia siliqua. The sequence continues at coordinate 25,703 of JASKGM010093876.1, forward strand.
GTTGCTGTGTTCCGGCCAGTCAGGACCAGAAAAACCAGGGACCAGTCCTCTGTCTGGTTTGGTTTGACCCCTAAACACATTTTGAATATAGTGTGCATGTGTGTATTGAACCCCAGCTCGACCATGGGTTTTAGAACATTAATATATTGTTACAAGCATCCATGTGGAAATATCTTCTCAAACCTTCAGTAGAAAAGATGCCAGAATGAGGCGATGAAGTTTAATATTATCAACTTACAGCCCGCAAAAGAACTTCCATTAAAAGAATAGATGGACTTTTTATACCAAGTTTCATATGCTTGCTTGTTGGCACAAACTATTATTATACATATATCAAAAGTAGTTAAAATAAAATCTGTTTCGAAAAAACAAACAACACATGATAAAAAGCAGACCTGTGGAACTTAAGAAATATGCTCCATAAATACGATAATTGATTTCCCAGTGCATGAAAACAACCCAACAATTCACTCTCTGAGAAGTAATGGGGCATTTCAGCATTCTGAAAATCCAGAGCACCATTTCCTATCTGTAAAGGAAGAGAAGAAAGAACTAATAAAAAAGAAACCATTAAGATTATATAAATGGCAAAATAAAACAAGCAACACTCTGCAGAATGAAATAAGAGTAAGGACCTCAAGACCATTTTGTGGCTTGCCATGTCCTGAAACTTCAACATCTGTGGCACCCAGCTTTGCTTGCAGAGCAGAATTTAATATTTTCATATCATTCATTATTGACTCTGAAATATCAACAGCTTGATCAACTGCTTTGCTAAGTTTTTGTAGTTCTTCAAGCAATATATCACGAGCAGTTAATAATGCTTTAACAAGCATGACATTTTTCACATCTGCAGAAGCAACCTCGCCCACTTCCTGATCAGTCACATAAAGCATTCTGTTAATACATGAAGAAGAATGTCCGAAGAGCTAAAGCAATATGTGTGTGTCTGTGTGTGTGTGTTAAAATGAAAAAGATTCTGTATTTCCCTGGTTACTATAATATTAAAATATCGTGTAGATTATCATATTACTCATCTCACTTTATTTCAACAATTTTCACCCCATTTCCACTACAGTTGTACCCACTATTTAAGCCTACTAAGAAGCATCTACAATAAGTTCTTTTCATCGCCATTGTCATATTCTTCTTCCATTGGTTTACTTTGCTTCCACTGCTATTTTTTAGGCATAAAACTAGTCCATAGGAAATATTATTATCCAGTAAACTTAGCTTAACAAATTACTTAAAGGAAGTAAAACTATTGTGCAGATACTACCATCTTCATGGTAAACAGGTTCAGATAATAATAAAGATATAACTTGGAGAAGAAAAAAAGGTAAAAGTATAAAATAGAAAAAGGAACCACATACACCATAAAATGCTTGTATGTATATAAGTTGTAAACTGAAAAGAGAGAGCGTGGAGACAGAAAATGGTTTTCTGTATATTGAATTCTTATTTACAACAAGAATGATCAGCCTATAAATTACAAGGAAAAAAGCTAAAAAAGGAAATAAACATCTACATAAAAGACATAAATAGCTAGCTGTACATTAGCCTATTCTGAATCAACAAATCCCTTGAATTACTCCCTTACTTAACTACCATAATCAGAGATTTGGTCAACAACTTCAAATCATAGTAATTACCACCAACTAATCTCGGTAATTACTGCAATTTAAATCAGAGTAATTACCACCAGTTAATCTCGGTCATTACTACCCTCCCCCTCAAGTTGGATAGTAGATGTTTATCAAGTCCAACTTGCCAATATGCTCATTTAAGACTTGTAGAGATAGTTCCTTAGTGAAAATATCAGTAGTCTGTTGTCTTGTAGGAACATAAGTCATGCAAATGGTTCCTTCTTCGACCTTTTCCTTAATAAAATGCTTATCCACCTTTACATGTTTTGTACAATCATGTTGGACAGGATTAAGTGATATGTTGATGGCTGCCTTGTTATCACAATAAAGTTTGATTGGAGACTTTATTATGATATGTAATTCCTCCAGGAGTTTCTTCAACCAAAGTCCTTCACACATCCCTTGAGCTACAGCTCTAAATTCGGCCTCCGCACTACTTTTGGCCACTACGTTTTGCTTCTTGCTTTTCCATGTTACAAGATTTCCCCACACAAGGATACAATAACCTGTAGTTGATCTCATGTCTTCAATAGCTCCTGCCCAATCAGCATCTGTGAAGATATTAATATATTTACTTTCACTTTTCTTGAACAATAACCCTCAGCCAGGATAGCCTTTAAGGTACCTACGAATTTTATACACAGCCTCAAGATGAGATCCCTTTGGATAATGCATATGCTGGCTCACTTTACTCACTGCAAAGGCTATATCAAGTCTGGTATGGGAGATATAAATTAATTTCCCAACTAGTTTTTAATACCTTTCTTTCTCAACAAGCTCCCCAGCATCTTCTGTTTTGTTTCCCACTTCAATAGGAGTATCACTAAGCTTGCAGCCAAGCATACCAATTTCAGTTAGAAGATCAATGACATATTTTCTTTGAGAAACACTTATGCCTTTTTTTGATCTAGCTATCTCCATTCCCAAAAAATACCTCATTTGCCCAGGGTCCTTCACTTCGAATTCAGTGGCAAGGACCCTTCTAAGCTTATCCATCTCTTTCGTATTGTCTCCAATCAGAATTATGTCATCCACATAAAAAATCAGGATAGTTTTCAACCCTTCTTCAAACTAGTTGACGAACATGGTGTGATCTGAGTGCCCTTGCTGATATCCTTGGCCTTTTATCACCCTTGCAAACCTATCAAACCAAGCTCTAGGTGACTGTTTGAGACCATACAGAGGCTTTTTTAGTTCACACACTTGATTCTCTTCACCCTTCTTGCCAAAACCAGGGGGAATTGTCATGAATACTTCTTCCTCTAGTTCACCATAAAGGAAGGCATTCTTGATGTCGAATTGGTGAAGAGGCCAGTCCAAATTTGCAGCCAAGGATAGAAGAACACGTATGGTGTTTAGTTTTGCCACAGGAGCAAAAGTTTCTTTGTAATCCCCCACCATAAGTTTAGGTGAATCCTTTTGCAACTAATCGGGCTTTATACCTCTCTATGGATCCATCAACCTTATATTTCACTGTGAATACCCATTTACAACCAACTGGTCTTTTTCCCTTTGGTAAATCCACCATCTCCCAAGTGCCATTTTTCTCCAATACTTTCATTTCTTCCAAAGCCCTCTTTCCACTCAGGAATTTTAAAAATTTCATGAATATGCTTTGGGATTCTTATTTTGTCAAGGTTAGAGGTAAAGGCATGGTATTTGCTGGACAAAGCATTGTAAGAAATAAATTTGGAAATGGGATGAAGAGTACAAGAACGAGTTGGTTTTTTAAGAGCAATAGGTAAGTCTAAATCAGAATACTCAAGTTTACTTGAAATGGAATCATTGTCACTTGAACCTATCATTGGTTCCAACTCATTTAGTACCTCGGGTGTGGGGTCCTCCTATTGATGCACTAATCTTTTCCTTCTAGAATAAGTTAATATTTCCTTGTTGTCTTGTCCTTCTGCATCTCCCCATGAGTTCAATGTTTCTCCTGTTGATGGCACACTAGGATGGGGTGGAATAGTAGGATTAGTGATGGGATGAGATAGGGTAGTAGGAAGACCATTGCCAGTGTTTGATTGAGGCTGCAGATCAAAGACCAAAGGCTGCACTTCCTTCGCATTCTCCCCCTGAAGCGAAGACTTTGGAAAAAAAGAAGTATTCTCAAAAAACGTAACATCAAGGGTAACAAAGATTTTTCTAGTGGAATGATCATAACATTTGTACCCCTTTTGAGTATAAGAGTAACCAAGGAAGACACACTTAATAGCCCGTGGATCCAGCTTATTTGAATCATGAACATGAACAAAGGTATAACAAACAAACACTTTGAGAGGAATGAAGGAATACAACCAAGAGGTAGGAAAGCAGCTATGAAGTTTGTGTATTGGTGAGTCATATGAAAGAACCCGGCTAGGCATTCTATTAATAAGATAGGTGGCTGCTAAGATGGCATCCCCCCAGAACAATTTAGGCATATTTGTGGTAAACATTTGGGCCCTAGCAACCTCAAGAATGTGCCTGTTTTTCCTTTCTGCGATCCCATTTTGTTAGGGAGTATTAACACATGAACTTTGGTGAATAATCCCATGTTTCATAAAATCCCCAGTGAGTGTATTGAAATAAGTGGCTTCTACAATGCTCTGGAGCATTGTTTTTTATTTTTAAAATTGTAAATTTTAGTTTTTTAATTTTTTTTTTAAGAAATAAGTTAAAGGAATTTGAAAAAAAGAATTATAAGATTTTTTTTTCTTATTTTGTTTTTTCCTTATTTTTTAATTAATGTGTTATGAAAATTTTTTATATTTTTTCAAATTTTTTTAAACTTTAAACTTATTTCTTAAAATAAAAATTATAAAAAAAATTAAAAAACTAAAAATAAAAATTTTAAAAATAAAAACAATGCTCCTGAGTATTGATACTCAGGAGCATTGTAGAAGGACCCATTGAAATATTCAGTGCCATTATCATTATGCAGAATTTGAATCTTGGTTTGGAATTGGGTTTGAATCATGGAGTGAAAGGTAATGAAAACCGAGTGAACATCAGTTTTTTCCTTGAGTAAATAAACCCAACATACCTGAGCATGGTCATTAATAAAGGTGATGAAACATTTTGTTTGAGTTCGATTGGTGTTACGAACAGGGCCCCACAAGTCACTGTGAATTATACTGAATGGTTTGGAGGGTTTGTATTTGGATATTGGAAATGAGACTCTGCGATGTTTGGCAAGCTCACAAATTTCACATTGGAATTCAACAGGTATTTTATTAAAGAAAAGTTCAGGAAATACGTGTCTTAAATATTCGACATTGGGGTAACCCATCCTAAAATTCCATTCTCTTTAGGAGTAGATGCTGAATTACAAGTTATAGCTTGACCTTCCTCACTCTTATTAGCCTCTTCAAAATAGTATAACCCCCCACACTTCTCAGCACTGCCAAACGTCTTCTCCGATGATAGGTCCAGAAAAATACATTGAGTGGTAAGAAACTTAGCAATGCTATGAGAGTCTTTTGTTAATTTACTAATAGACAAAAGATCCCAGGTTAATTTCGGAACATGAAGGACAAAATTTAAGGTGATAAGTTCAAAATTTTGAATGCTGCCTTTTCCAGCAACTGGAGCAAAAGTTCCATCTGCGATTTTCACCTTAAGGTTACCAGCACAGGTAAGTAAGAAGAAAAAGATTGGTGTGAACCTGTCATATGATCTGAAGCTCCCGAATTAACTATCCAGGGGTTCTTTGAACAAGAAACAGAATTAAGGGCTGTCAAAAAATTACCTTTAGTGGAGGTCTGACCCATGGTTTGGAAGTTTGAAAACATCTTACACAGCTGTTCTAACTGCTCAAAACTGAAGGCACCACTAGAAGTTGAACTGCCCTTTTTGGCCTGGGTTCGTTCAACATGGGAATCATTGCTCACTTGATACCCTCTATGTTTATTCAGCCTTGGTTTCCAATCAGCTGGTTTCCCATGTATCTCCCAGCAATTTTCCTTCGTATGACTAGTTTTCCTACAATGATCACACCATGGTCGCCCCCCTTTGTTGTTTTTGGCTAAACGAGGAAATAGGTTATTTAGACAGCAGGGCTGATCCTTCTGGTCCAGTAGCGACAATTGGAACATTTTCTTTCAGCATCACTTTTCGCCTATTCTCCTCTCTTCTAATATCCGAGAAGACCTCTCGAATTGAGGGTAACAAACTCCTTCCAAGAATTCTCCCCCTAACTTCATCTAATTCTCTATTTAGACATGCCAGAAACTCAAACGCCCTCTCTTTTTCCAGTTTCTTTTTGTATCTAATACTATCACTGCAACACTCTCATTCCTCTTCAGAACTCAAGTCAAGCTCTTGCCAAAGAGTCATCATCTCCGTATAATAGTCAGTCACACTTTTCTCTCCTTGTTTCATCTGCCATAAGCGGGTTTGATCCCAAAAATATGTGAAACATTCTCTACATCAGAGTATGTCTCCCTAACAGAATCCCAAACATATTTTGCCATTGGTAAGAAGAGGTAAGTCTTCCCAATGGCTGGTTTCATGGTGTTAATAAGCCACGCAGTCACTATCGAGTTCTCTGAATTCCATTTACTTAGAGTAATAACAATGGTTTAGGCTGGCTTTTTTGTCTCACCAGTGAGGTACCCCAATTTTCCTTTTCCATCAATCACCAGCTTCAAGCACTGGGCCCATTCTCGATAGTTTTTACCATCTAGCTTCTCCATGGTAAACTGGAATGGTGAATTATCGAAACCTCTTGAGTTCATGAGGGAGGAATTTTATGCCTCATGCTCAACGAATTCAGGGGTCATTGACCCACTGCTATTAGCTGTGTTATCAGCCATGGACGTCCAAGGTTAAGAGTAACCTAGCTCTGATACCATGTAAACTGAACAGAGAGAGAGTGGAAACAAAAAATGCTTTTCTGTATATTGAATTCTTATCTACAACAAGAATGATCAGCCTATAAATTACAAGGAAGAAAGCTAAAAAAGGAAACAAACATCTATATAAAAGACATAAATAGCTAGCTGTACATTAGCCTATTATGAATCAACAGATCCCTTAAATTACTCCCTTACTTAACTACCATAATCAGAGATCTGGTCAACAACTTTAAATCATAGTAATTACAACCAACTAATCTCGGTAATTACTGCAATTTAAATCAGAGTAATTACCACCAGTTAATCTCGGTAATTACTACATAAGTGAATATGTGCAGACATAAACTTCACCCTTTTTTACCATGCACAGTTGAATGCATTAAAAATGATAACAAACAGGTGCAAAATCATATGCATGCACACCATGCACTAACAACCCGGTATAGACAATAAAGCACACAAAGAACACAAACTTGAAATAATGCAAAGAAAGTTATGTAGAACAAAGGGAGGTACCAAGTGAAAATTATTGTAAACCCTGAATTTTTTGTTTTACCAAAAAAATTCAATAACAAAGCTGGTTTCCCTAAGTCAGACCATATACGTTATATAGATGACTCAAACAACCTCAATTCAACTAAGAAAAGCATCCCAAACTTAAAGACTCAAGTACACATGAACTAGAATAACCAATCCAACTAGGTTTAAGATATCAAACTAGAATAACTAATCCAACTAGGTTTAAGATATCCCAAGAACCAAGCAACTGGATTCTAAAATCCCAAGTTACTAACAAATTAGCCCTAAATCCTAAAGTACAAATACATCATAAATTAATACAGTAACCATGATTATCATTTCATCATACTACATTAGAAAGACTTGCAATAAATATTCTGAATAAAACCACATTGATCAACAGTGGGTACCAAAAAGAGACATCCAATAGTTAGAACATACTTGATTCAATGTGTCATAACTTTTATCAGCATTGACTTCAGAATTGCCAGAATTGCTGAAATGGATCAAGTTAACAGGTTACTCTATCTAAAACAGCATGCATAACAATAAGTTTGCAATCAAAGCTGATTTAAAATGAAGTTCTGAGTAAAATTAATAATGCTAAAATGAGGTCTAGCCATTCATACTGCAAGTTAGACCATGTGACAAACCTGGGTACCTTCGATGCAGACCTGTAAGAAGCAGCTTTCAGTAGACTGACATGTACACTTACATCAACAAGCACTGCATGGAAAGCATCAAAATGGACAGGACAATATGAATGTAATCCTAGAAGAGCTTTAGGAGGAATTCGAAATTCGTGGACAGCAGCAGGGTAAGCATCCAAAGAAGCTTGCAAGTCATCACTGTAGATGGTTCACCCCAGTCAGTACATTAGTGTCAACAAGGAAATATCAACCAAAAAGAAATAAACATGTTTTTTTGGCTCAAATTACTAGGCCATTGAATATACAACTCTGATTGCTCACCCATTCTCAAATGTGGGAGCATACATAAGCTCAAACTTCAAAATAGCAGCAGTTGTCGGTAAACCCTGCAATATGAGCCATATAAAACAGTTCGACATTATTATAATTTAAATTCTAAAGGGGAAGAACAGTAAAGAATATAAGTACTATGCTATTTACATTTCCAGAAAAGTTGAAGTTATTTTTAATCTTAGCTATTCTAGAGCTCCTCTTAGCTATGAAGCCAACTGCTGTGCATTTGTTATCAAGTATGTTACTAGAACATTTAAACATGAAGATAAGCAGATGCAAACCTCAATCTGACAAGCACATGCCAACCATAACCAATATGTTACATATTAGTTCAGTTTTTCCCCCTCAGGCAGATATTTTTTAAATAAAATAAAATAAAAGTAAATTTGTAATTCTTTTGACATGTTTGTTATTTTGAATGACACCTAAACAGTTTGATGAACTTGATAGCTATATTGGTTGTTTTGGATATGGACTTTGATAACATTTTCATGGGAGAGATGGGATATAGGAAAATAAACCTTACTATTTGCAAGGCAAAAGAACACAAATATGCTTGCTGTTATGTGGGATTCTGTCATTCCTTTGATTGTGTCTGGATTGGATTCATGTGCTTGAGTTAATAGTTTAGAGGACATTTTGGTTCATTTATGTTGAGATTACTAAGTGGATTTTAATGTCTAACCATTTTGTGTCATGCTATTCAATCAGTTGACATTAATACTTGAAAGCATTTTTTTCCTCTTCTTTTTTGCTTTTCTTTTTGGAATATATTAATAGCAGGTAAGTGAACTAGAAGATCAAATAGCTTTTTCCAAGGATTTCCACATCTTTGTTTTCATTGATTAACAAGAACTGTATTAATGTATAGACCATTATTAACTTAAACATACAAAGATTTGGACCCATAGAACCTGACACAGTAACAGAAACAGCTAAAGTCCACCAATATAAGTCAAATAAGTACTAACACAAAAATCCATAAGAATAACCAACATATTAGCTAAAATCCATAACATTAAAATAAAACTAGAGGTTTTTAAGCACCACCAACTCTAAACATCAATGACACTGGATATATTTGTTGAATGGAAATTGAGCTTTAGGAAAATATTTTCTTCATTCTCTTTTGTTTTGAGGACTGAAAACATTTTGATCAAGAAAACTATGCAAAACAGGTGGAAAGTGACTTCCTCTTTGTTAAAGCTGAACTCATTTTTCCCCTAACCCATTCAAACAAGAATATCATGCAAACCCTAAAGGGAAAAAAAAAAATTACACAGATACTAAACCTTGAAAGTATAAATCACTATAACCTAATTAAACCTGATGAATGTTACAACCAGGCATAACACAAACTAATTCATAACCAATATGTCCAGAGTTTTGAGTATAATTTCTTTTCTAGTTCTTTTTGTTGTCAACATCAATGCGTACACGTGCATGTGTGCACACGAGCATTTGCAATTGTGTATAAAGAATGTATAAGCATACTGATATTGAGATGCCAGCCTTGTCAACAGGGTGGTATGACCGAGGGGATCTTCCTAACAGATTAATTGGCATCCCAAATACAATTGGCATCTCACAATATTTCTTTTCCACTTGATACCCATAAAAAATTACAAAAATAAGAAAGAGATCATTACCTCAAATTTACCAAGTGATAAATTGAATGAGATCATCATACATAAATGAATGTCCTGCCTAGCATATTTTATCCGAAAGGGTTGTGTTGAGAAACTATTCTCCATATCATCAATCCTCCATATACCACATACAGTGCTAGAACCCAGATCAGGAGCTGCATAATAGAAACTTCTCTACCTCAGGAAATAGGCTTTCTGATAGTTTTCATATGAAGAAAGATGTCGGTGCCCAAATTTCATACTAAAATAAAGGTATCAAGAAAAACAAAAAAGGAACCCACAATCTCATGCATACCTATGAAAGATCTAGGTATACTACGTATGTAATTCAGATTTCCAGCATACTGAACAATTTCAATAGCTTCCTTTTATCATTTTCACTTTTTTAACTACTTTGTGCCACAAGTTTCAATGTTCATCACACAAAAGGTCATATCCGAGTTAAGACTGAAAAGTCTTTTGAATTGATACTAAAACCTGCTTCTCCAACAAATTAAATGGAAGGGAGAAGTGTGAGACTATTTATTTCCACACTTCTTTTCTCACACCTCCTTTCTCAACCATTGATATATTATAAAATAATGATAAATGTGATTGATAAATGATTGATAGATAATAATAAAAATATATATGAGAAGAGGTGTGAAAGTGGTGTGGGAATAATATTGCTCTTATAATCCACAGGTCCAATGAAATAAAAAATGGCTCCATAGTCAGGCATCATTTTCACTCTTATAATACAATTTGTACCCAGGAAGCAATATCAACCAAAACTAACAGATGCACAAAAATACTACTTTTGGGACATAATCAGCAAAGGGTCATAGATCTGCAAATTCTGCGATATTCTGGAAACCAATGTTTTTCTACCTAACATATTATTCATATCACTAGAGAATCTCTCCATAAAAGTAGCACTGCATCAGAAAAATGAAAATAAAATAAAATAAAAACCAACTATAGCACTCAACTATGAATTAGTTACTTGCCAAAAACTCATCATAAATGAACATGAGTAGCATATTCTCTGTGTACTCAAAAAGGATCAGGAACCCTAGGGTATGATGTCTGGCCCAGCTTCCTCATACACATTCACAATGACACTTAGTGTCAAAGAGAGATATCTCATAATCATACTTGCAAGTATTCTACGCTACCTTGTTATGTACACCACCCATTTCACTCTTGACAAGACTAAAAGATAATACTGTCATATTTTTACACTTTCAAAAATAATATGGAACAAACAAGAGGATGCAGAAATAGATATGAACAAAATAGACTACAATTTTGACAAAATTACCTTCATATTGAACAACTCTTGCTGGAGTTCCCAGGGAGATGTTTTCACTGTCCTCCCATCGCATAGTAATCTTAATCTGATACCATCTATATAAAACAATATATATCAATTTAGCAGGGAATAAATTCAAAATGAAGATTAAAAGGAGAGAATAAAATGGACACGTACCCCTGCTGAAAAAGGTCGAGATTGTGAAACCTATGAATGTAGATTGCAATCTCCTGTACAGTATCCAACATAGCCACTGGTCTGACTTTAACTGCGTGTGGCATTACATCAGGAAACTTCTTTACTGGCCAGCTTTTGTATTTCAGACCAGCAAACCATCCTAGTTGCTGCAGCATGCATATACCACAATCACCAGAGCACACGACTCTCCTATTTAAGTCAATATTAGCAGCAACTCCAAGCTCCCCCTTGAGATCTTGACATATCTCTCATCCACCCCTAATTCTTGACGAAGTTAACCAGCTGTTAGAATGAACACTTGGAACAATCAGAAGTGAGATTTTAAAGGAAAAGACCTGATGAGAGGCATTAACAGGTAGCTTTTATAAAAAGCAACTGTAAAAGACACACAAACACACAATATGCTTCAAATACATGTGGAGGCCCATATTTAGTAAAATAATTAATTAAATCATGTGAGTCCTCGTCCTAGGATGGATCATGCCGGTGCATAGATTAAGTAAGAAGACCATTCTCTGGTCCACTGCTATTTCAATGAATCTAAAGTTAATCTCCATTAATTTGCTTCTTAGGTGGAAAGGAATTTTTTTAAGGTGGTCACAACATAAGCGGTGGGCCTGACAGTCCTAAATTAAAAAGTTCCTGCATTAGCTTAAAACCCAGAAACTTGGAACCAAATGCAATTCCCATTATATGAGGACGAAATGAGGTAAATTTGACGTTGAATTCAAATATGAAAAGATTTTGCTACATGTGATAGCAATAAAAAATTCGAGACTATCATGCTAAGTCTGTAAAAGGAAACAGAAAGCTTGCCAATTGAGCTAGAGAAATACCTGACTATACTTATTAATTGCGCGTGATAAAGCACATTTTCCCCCAATGGCATAACAAACAAGTGAAACTCCTCAAAAAGGTAACAGCCAAATTTGAGTGGTTCGTATTTCTGAGAATTAAGCTCTTACAAATGGAAATCAGAAAAAGGAGAAATGGAAAAGAAAATGATACTGAGAAAGGAAATACGAAGAGAAAGAGAGAGAAAAAGAACCGACCAAATGGAGATCTGAAATTGGGAAGAGGATTCTACTGTGTATACTAGGGTTCGTACTTCTGAGAAAGGTGGTACGGTTGCTCAGAGAAAGAGTAGAAAAAGATCTCGGAGATGTAGCACGCGCTGATTGCTGATTGCTGATTGCTGATTGCTGTAATTGCTAATTGCTGATTTTTTTTTTTACGGAGTATTTTACGCTAAAGGGGGAGAGGGGACCACAGGGTTATGTGCGAAGTTTGGGAATTTAACGACATGGCGCGCTCCGTTGGCCAACTAGAAACGACAAGGCGCGTACCTTTTCTTATTAGTAAGTTATTATGACTCCTATTAAATTTTTATTTAGTGTTGTATGGACATTAAATCCTTAAACGATGTCATGTATTTTTTTTAAATTATAATTATATAAAATTAATAAATAAATTTAATTATAATAAAAAATAATTATATTAAACTAAATTATTTTTATTAAATTAATCTAAACTTTAATTATTTCATTAAAAAAATAATTAATACTTAATACTTAATTAATAATATTAAATAATAATTTTTTTATTTTTATAAAAACTATTACTTAATTATAAAAATTATTATATTATAAAAAAATTTAGTTATAAAAAATAGTTATTATATTATAATCATTAACCATAACATAAAAAGTTGTTATAAATTATAACAATAATGATTTTTTTATAAAAAGTGAACGAAAAATTATAAAGGATATAAGAGATAAGTGAGAATTTATTAATTTTAGTAGGCACGAAGTAATAATTTTTTCAAATAAAATATAAGCTCTTTTATAATTTTCACTAAAATAAAAAGTTTAATACTTTTTTCAAAAAAAAAAGTTTACTACATTCAAAGGGATGAGAAACAGCGAAAATTAAAAAAAAAAAATACCCCTTCAAAGTTCAAACGAAAATAAGTAAATTAAAAAAAAGTTTAAACACACAAAAAGAGACATTAACTTTGCAATCCCACTTCCTTTAAAAATATTATGTTTTTTAAGTTATTCTATAATATTTTTTAATACATAATGGTATGAAAGATTAAGACCTTCTATAATTATAATAAAATTTTAATTTAGATATATAATAAAATATATATATATATATATATATATATATATAATTTTAATTTTAAAGTCTTATAACATCATAAAATTATCCAAATATAAGGTATATTTTATAAAATATCAAAATATAAAAGGGGTTCCTGACTCTAAATACTTCTTTATTTTTTATTTTTATTTTAAGAAAACAATTTTAAATTCAAAAAAAAAGTTCAAAAAGAGTTAAAACAAGTGCTTAAAAAATTTGAGGCACAGTGCTTCCTAGTGTAGGAGGGTTCTAAAAATCGGATTGGATTGATCAGGTCGAAAAAATTAAGAACCCGTTCCTTCGTTAATCTGGTCAACCTCTAAAAATTGGGAGTGCAAAATCTGTCCCACTTGATTTTCTTGATTATTGAGTTTCCTTCTTGAAGAGATAAGAAGAATAAGAAGAAAGAAAAATATCTAGAAATAACACCATTTACCATTAATGATATGATTATTTTAAAACAAAAGGCTGTGCGAATAGTAAAAACTACAAAATGAGAACAAATTCATGCAAACTCAAAAGACCCAATGCTTCGTCTCTTGTTGTTGGAGAGACATATATGGTATTGAAAAAGAGAAAGAAGAAGATAAATGGAAGAAGGAGAAGAAAAGGAAGGGGGAAAACAAAAAAATGAGTGTTGTCCTCATTAATTGTGAGTGATAACTTGTTCTCCTTCTGTATGCAAAGCATAAAGATTTAGGAGGAGACATGTAGTTATCAAAAAAAAGAGAAAGAAGAAGATAAATGGAAGAAGGAGAAGAAAAGGAAGGGGGAAAACAAAAAAATGAGTGTTGTCCTCATTAATTGTGAGTGATAACTTGTTCTCCTTCTGTATGCAAAGCATAAAGATTTAGGAGGAGACATGTAGTTATCAAAAAAAAGAGGAGTTTTTAAATTTTGTTTATTTGTTTATATTTTAAATTTTTATCCTATTATTCAAAGTTAAAAGATATAATTTATTTCTTTTTTATCAATTGAAAAAAGTACAAATGTGATTGTGAGTAATCACCTTAAATTTTTGTATTCTTTTTAGTTTTTTAAATATATTTAATTATATCATAAAATTGTACATTTTTTAATTATAATAAATTTATTTAATATTTAATATTTATTAATATTTTAAGTATATTAATAATTATTGATTATGTTTATTTTAACTAATTAATTAATTTCATTATTATTATATATATAATATATTACATTATATGTATAATATATAAACTAAAAATTAAAAATATTTTTAATTTAAATTTAATTCAATCATAATTTAACTACGATTAAACTATTAATTTAGGGAAGCACTACCCTACAGCCCCAAATGAGGTTGTAGGATAAGTTTGGTTTTACCTATTTTTTATATTTTATGTGTTTTATCTTATTATTTTTATTTTTAATATTAATTAATTATTATCTTTGTCATATAATTTTTTTAAAATTTTTTGAAATTTTTTTAAAATTAAAAAAAAACTTCATACTATTCATACATAATTTTGTTGATATTATTTATTAATAAGTAAAAAAAAATTTAAAATATATACAAATATTTTTAAAAATTTTTAAAAAAATATATGATATAAACAATAATTAATTAATGTAAAAAAATAAAAAAAATAGAAAAAAACAAATAAATGATTAAAAAATTAAGAAAAAAATCCTACCATCACTGTCAGTGGCGGTAGGATAGAGAGAACCATTAATTTATGGCTAATTCTATCTTATAGCCACACTTTGTGACTGTAGGATAGGTATTTTATTTTTTTTAAGTATTTATTTTATTTTATTTTTTAATATTAATAAATTATTATTTATATTATATATTTTTTAAAATTTTTTAAAACTTTTGTTATTTTAAAAAAATTTTATATTTATGTATGAATAGTGTCAAAAAAATTATAGATGAATAGTATAAAAATATCTAAAAAAATTTTAAAAAAATTTTAAAAAAATTATATAACCTAGACAATAATTAATTAATGTTAAAAAATAAAAAAAATTGAAATAAAAAAACACATAAACTAAAAAAATCAAAATGTCGAAGTTATATTACAGCCCCAAAATAGAAATATAGCATAATAAACACCTTAATTTATAGCTTAAAGATTAAACTACCGTTCAATTAAATGACGAGTCTAATTTTAATATAATTTAAAAGGCAGCTATCTAAAATGATGTTAGTCGTTTGTCACTTTTTCTCCTGGGCCCAATAACATGGTGGGCTTCTTCCCATACTATAACTCTATTTGTTATCGGGCTTAATAATGAATGTTCTTTCGGAATCGGAACGACATTTATGGGCCAAAGATGTCGGCCCAACTATTCTACTGGTCTATTGTGCTCCACCCTTTCCGGCAAGCAAAGCCCAGTTAGCTACAGCCTACACTATCTTGACAAGGATCAATGTTCTAAGTATAAGACAAAGTCATGTCCAAAAAAAAAACAGCATAAGACAAAGAATCGTTGACCAAAAAAAAGTATAAGACAAAGAAAAGTGATCAATTTTATTTACGTTGAATATTTTCTAGTGATAAGAAGTATGAATAATTTATATAAGGTGACAAGTTCAATTATTCACTCTAGTTTTAATTTCATACGTCAGTCAAAATGGAATAAAGTAGTTGTTTCATTGTCATGTGATTAGTGCTGTTTAATCAAAGCTGTCTTTAAAGCTATCTTTTTTATTGTGAATACTGAGGACCAAATAAAAGAAGATAGGTGAGGCTAAAGAAAGAACAAAGCAACTATGTGCCTATAATCCTACCCTGTGCTTTTGGAAAAGGTTTACCAATACATGACCGTTGGATTAGATCGGCACTTTGGGTGACATAAAGAGGATGTGAAACTCCCAGCAAGATTTCTGATATGACTTTAGATGCCTAGAAATGTGGTCCAAAATTTGTAAAGGGAGGATCAGAAAAAAGAGAGAAAGATATTAAAAAATAAATAAAAGGAACTCAGAGCAAAGAAAAGGGGGAAAGATACTATAGTATTACAGTAATATTTATGACCATCGCTTGGATCACACTAGGTGTTGTTTTATTTGTATCTGTTGATAAAATAATGTTACGTAATACGATTTAAAGGGTGATTTGACGATAAGATACTACGGTAGTGTTGTATTTTGACATTTACATATTGAAAGCGGTGGGCCATGGAGAAGGGATTGGACAGAGGGCCGAGGTCATTAATTGTGTGGGAAAAGGAAAAATAATAGAAACACTTCATTTTGCTCATCCATTATCTATGACCAAAAATTAATTTTTTTGTAATTTTTGTACTACTAAACCAGTTTTACTTAATTGTGTAATTTAATATAGATTTTTGTAAATGAAATTCTATACTACACTCTCCATTATTTTTATTCGTGACGATAGTGCTTCAACCTCTTAACAAATGATTTGGGTCTCAAAGGACCCATAAACTATTATAATAGACAATAACATAACAATTATTTGTTATTAATATAATATTTATTATGTTATTCTGAAAGTAATTATAATCTTAGAATAGTTTTTTATTTTTTTATTTTAAAAAATAATTTAAAAGATCTTTTACTTTTTTCATTTTTTATTTATTTATTTATTTTTAAATATTTATGTTATAAATATATTTTTAAATTATTTATTAACAAAATACCGACTCTAGGAGTACTATCAGATACCATTTAAATTTCATCCATTCAGTATAATTAATATATTATCACATGTTAATAACTTAATATTTGTCTAATTAATTAAGTTTAAATTGATTATTTTCTAAGCTTTATATCTTATTATATTTACATGAACAAGTCCTTTATTTTATATTTTTATTAATATATATTTATAACAATTATTTATTAATTAATCTTGATGTATTCGATAAAGTTGATTTCTTGAAGGCAAAGTTATATTATTATAATTAATTTTCAGAATTAAGGAACCAAATAATAATTCTTTAAAACTATAAGGTCTTGGACTCACGTCATTAATTTGTTTGTTGTACCGGACAAAACCATTAACCCTTACCAGAAAGCAATGACATACCACTTTGAAAGTTTGCTTGGTTTTATTTGTTTGTTTATAACAATTATTGCTAATGACTCGTAGCTTTGTGTCAATTAGATTTGGACTGCTAGAAACTTTTTTTTCTCTTTCTTGACTAATAATATGGCTTTTTTCTCTAAGTCCACTCTCTCTCTCGATGGGGTACACAACTGTTGCATTTTCTTTGAACTCTTCCATTTCCATTGCCCGTCTATACCTCTTACTCTCTTAGTGTAACAGTGGTGTTTTGTAAATTGTGTCTCCCACAATTGAAAGCAAAGAGCTCTTAATGCCCTATTGTAGAAATTGATATTGAAGGATATGGCATTCATATATACAGTACTTACATGAGCAATAATTAATGTTCTCTGACTCCTTTATGACTGAGATGCACGAAGCGAGCCTCAAAATTTGCACATGGAGACGAAGATGATGAGCCATTAATGGTACAGTGCCAAACACTGTAGCATAGTGGTGCGGCAGTGCAGGGTTCTTCTAGATATTGCGATGGCATTTGAGACACAGGAATCAAAATATAACTTATTTAAAGTAGGCAATAATACTGGAAACCCCACATGATTCGTTGAGAAAATGGGGTGGTCCCATTTTCTCAATAAGTAGAGAAACTGCTATATATATATTTTGGTGGTTGAGGAGCTCATATCAAAGTTCAAAGGTACTCTCATCGTGGTTGGTTTACCTAAACAAAAGAAAAAAGGGTTCAAGGGAAGCTTCTGCAGTTAAAAAGAGTGACATTAAAGTCTCAGTACACATTACTTTATAGGATTCGTTTCATGTACGTATTTGCCTTTTATATTACACACAGCCTAGATCACTTGTAGTAGTTTAAGCCTGCAACTGCTGAAAATATTTTATTCTGGAGAACCATATTTTCAAAAAAGTGGCCGAATATTTAACCTGATGATCATAGCAAGAATTTTGACCGTTTAATATTGTCCTTTCATTATTAGGGAAAAGTTATCAAATTGACACAAGCTCACTGTCTATGACATTTTATGCTACTCTGTCATTCATAGTCGTCGCAATAACATTAGCATATTCTCAGGCTTTGACTCGCGGTCAGTAATAGTAAACTGGTCAAATCGCCAAAGTATTACATTCAAGCATATCTAGTCACAACTTTGAATTCTTCCTTTGGGGATTATAATGAGGAGATACGATACTTACACAGCAGCTAATTCTCACCTTTATTTTATAGAACGAAAAGTAATTCTTCAAATGTATATGCATAGATTTTAAGTAAGTGAGTAAATTAAAGGATTACTTTTTCTTCGAAAATAATTAAGGATTGTGATCAGGAGATTATACATGCCCAAACAAACAACTGCTTTGGCTACTTAATTGGCACTTATTGGACCAAAATCCGTTTCCCTCTTCTTGAAGAAATTAATAATAGTTTGTTTTTATTACTTTGTTTATTCTTTTGCCACCTTAAAACTTTGTTTGTTCTGTTGAAATCCCACGCAGGTTTTATAGATATAGCCTATTAGTGTTCCTTGTATCATTCCTAGTGTGCACTATGCTACCTTCCCCCACCAACAATTTCCCTCCTCATTCTTTTGCTCCCACACCATGTTTTTTTTCCCCTTCTTCTTTTATTTTGTTTGTTTGCATTATTTATATATTGTATTTTTTAAAATTTTTTGAGATGTTTTTACTTATTTTTTAATTTTCTTAAAATTTTTATTTTTTTGAATACATGATTCTTTTTGAATTTTTTTAATTGTGTTTATTTTTTTTAGATTTATAATTAATGTGTCATTATTTAAAAAATAAAAAAATTAAATTCATTTTTTAAAAGATTGTGTCTAAACTATTGCACATTATTATGAACGGTAACTTAGTTATTTTTGTCCTCATTTTTTATTTTTTGTTTTATTTTTTGATTAATTTTTTATATTAATTAATTATTTTTTTATATCATATATTTTTTAAATTCTTTTGAAATTTTTTAAAACTTTTTACTTATAAAAAAATAAATTCAAGAAAAATTATGAATGAATAATATAAGAAGAGTAAAAAATTTTAAAAAAATATAAAAAATATATATAATATAAAACAATTAATTAATACTAAAAAAGAGATAAGGTTAAAATATAGGGGAGTTTACAAATATTTTAAAAAAATTATTTTTATTTTTTAATTTTTAATTTTTTAATAATGATAAATTAATTATAAATTAAAAAATTAAAAAAAAATCAAATGTTTAAAAAAAGTAAAAATTTTGAATAAAAAATAAAAAAATTTCAAAAAAATATAAAATCATTTCAAAAAATTTTTAAAAAAATATTATAAATAAAAAATGAACAAATATTATAAAAAAAAAAAGAAAAAAAAAAGAAAAAAAAGAGAGAGGGTAGGATAATCCCATAATATATATATCCTACCCTAAAATATATTATGTTATCGCTCATTATACATGCTCTTTTTTAAAATTATTTAAACTTCCTACGCCTCACTTTAGAGCGGTAAATGGAGCAGTAGGGCTAGGGAGTCACCCCAAAAACGAATCTTGTGTTGCATCAGCAACAAATTATTTTTTCATTGCAGTGGGAAACTAACCATTTTAAAAGAGAAAGAGAACAAGCTAAGGACTTACTCAAAAGTAAGAAAGAATTAAATCAGAGAACAGATTTGTTCGACGGGAACTCGTAGGCCAGAACCTTTCGTCTCAACACAGTGGGTGGGAGATCGGACAACTGGCAGAAGGCCACTATGGCTTTTTAGAAAATTAAATGCTAACAGAGAGGGTTACACACAATTCATGAAATATTGCAGATAAGCACAGATGATGATGGACCAGTTCTTATATCAATGCTAATTAAGAGCTCTTCTCAAGCATTTACGGCAAAATCCAGAATGTGGACGTCATGGTGTCTATATCAGACCAGCCACAGCTGATGAACATAGACTATCGGTTATAATTTTAAATGTCTCTTTCTTTTCTTACAATTATTTTGAAAGAAAAACACTTTTTTTTGTAATTCACAAATTATTACCGTTGCCCATGGTATAAGTAAAAATATTTAATACTACGATAACATTAAATTAAATATTATGTTTTTTATAAAAATGAATATTTTGTAACAAAACATATATTTTATTACGAAGAGTCCACTTTAATAAAAAATTCCTCCCTTCTTTTTATGAGAGAAGAAAGTATTAAATTTAGTGTTATCGTAGTACTACATATTTTTTCCTGCTATAGCTAGGAACCAACAACATACAGGGCTGCTTAATTAGTCGTCGGCATGATATCATAGCATGGTCGATGTGCACCATGATTTTCATCATAACTCCTCAATTACACAGAGAGAAAGATTTACAAGTTATGAGGTCAACGTTTACGACTGATAACCAAATTTGCATGTGGACTTTGCCTTGTGAAAATAAAACCTGATAAGACTAAAAAAAGGGGGAATCGACAACTCAATTAGCATTAAGTGTCAGAGAGAGGCCATGCACGGTGCCTTAGTCAGAGGGATTTCTCGCACTTTCAAAACCCATAGTCAGTGGCTGCTATAAAAAATCTCCAAATGGATGGACCAAAACCCAAAATCACAAAGTGTGGGGACAATCGGGTTCCACAACCAGACCAGAATGTGCCACCTTCAATGGTTCAGAGGCTTGTCCAAAATTCCACCCTCTCAAGTCTCAACCCACCTATCATCTTAAGCTCCTAACTCTACCATTAACTCATGCTTTTCATTTTTCTATTAATATTTCTCAAACCATTGCCTTTCTATAAAGTAAGCCTGTTTTTGTGTAAAATTCCTCACCTATCGTTGAATTACACGTGCCACTCAACAATTCCGCCCCATTTGACTTCGGTTCCCATCTCTATTTAACCCATTATTCATTTTCTCACAAACTATCATGCCTCTTGCCTTTTCTCCAATTCAAATATCTCTCTTCGCCTAAATTCCCACTACAAGAGCTATAGCCAAACCAGACATCAAGTACAGACAGAGATACAGTCATACAGACGCCATTTTTTAGTGGGCACACACTAAACACACGCACACACACATGGCTGCTGATCAGTTCCAGAAGAACAGCATGTACATAGAAAACCCTGAAGATTTTGGCGATGGTACCAAAAACTTCGACGACGACGGCCGAACCAAAAGAACTGGTATATTATTATTACGAGCTTCCTCTATATATGTGCCGTTTTCTTTTGTTTCTTTCTCATTTTTGAATTGGTTTTGTTATATATGAATTTGAAGGGACATGGGTGACTGCTAGTGCCCATATCATAACTGCTGTGATCGGGTCTGGAGTGCTATCTCTGGCATGGGCAATTGCACAAATGGGTTGGGTGGCTGGCCCTGCCGTTCTCTTTGCCTTCTCCTTTATCACCTACTTCACCTCCACTCTTCTCGCCGACTGTTACCGCTCTCCTGACCCTGTCCATGGCAAGCGAAACTACACCTATTCCGAGGTTGTTAGAGCTATCTTAGGTAAAACTTTTCACCCTTGCCTTATATTTTTGCGATAGTGGGTTTTTTGTTCTTATATTACTGCCAAGTTTTCCACTTTTGGCCAATAAACTATCATAGTTTCTTGTGCTCCAAGTTTTAAGACAAATAAATCACTTACAATTTGACAACCTCCTGAAACTATATACCATGTTTTGACATGTATAAAGAGTAAAGACTACTTGAGTTTTTGCTTCCAATTCAGTTATATGATTTTAAAATGACGGTGGCACCAACTTTCTCAATATGTTTTCTTTTCACTTCCAGATGATATTGGTGGGGTTATCTTAAAATCCTGGAATTTAATGTTACCTTCGTTTTGTTAATATTAGGAGGGAGGAAATTTCAGCTGTGTGGATTGGCTCAGTATATAAATCTTGTAGGAGTAACCATCGGCTACACAATAACTGCGTCAATTAGTATGGTGTAAGTTTCCAGAAAAGCTCTTGATATATAATATATATATATATATTTATGTGGTGACATGTAATTAATATATGTGGTTCTCTTTGTGATAACCATTAATCTGGAGCAGGGCGGTGAAAAGGTCGAACTGTTTCCACAAACATGGGCATCAAGACAAGTGCTATATATCGAACAACCCTTCCATGATCATCTTCGCCTGCATCCAAATCGTGCTCAGCCAAATCCCAAACTTCAGCAAGCTCTCATGGCTCTCCATCATTGCAGCCGTCATGTCTTTTGCTTATTCTTCCATTGGCCTCGGACTCTCCATAGCTAAAGTCGCAGGTGAGTAACTTTTCTCTGTACAAGAATAGTCTTAAAAAAGGCTACTATGGTCCTGATCTTCACTTTCACTATTAAAGTATAATAATGACATGTTTATTGGATACCATGAAGATGGGGGGCATGTGCGGACATCCTTAACAGGGGTGCAAGTTGGAGTGGACGTGTCAGGATCAGAGAAGGTCTGGAAAACGTTCCAAGCCATCGGTGACATTGCCTTCGCTTATGCTTATTCTAATGTGCTCATTGAAATACAGGCAAGTGTTGTTATTATAATTATTATAATTTTTTACTAATACATATATTCCTTGAATTATGCATAAAAGGGCACCCATGCTAGCTAGCTTATATCCGACCCTATCCTTTAACCCTTATGCATGTAGATCTATATATCTCTATTATTGGCGTGGGTAGGTGGAAGATGTAACTCGTAAATCATGCAAGATTTTGATTTGAAATTATAGACTCAACTAGTTTAAACCATTATAATATTGTAAGGTTGGCGGGGGAACTCTCGGTTCCAAAACAGTGTCTTGTTCTTTTACCACGTGTTCCTTTGGTCAATTCATGTATAGACTTAATTCAACAGATCGAGATAAGAAGAAAACAGGATTTGGTAGAGATTCAAGGATGCTTTGAAGTTGAAATGTGTGCATATATATATATATATATATGTTGTTGATTTGAGCAAGCATTAACGGAGAACCGTGGCACTGTGTGCCATGGGGCCTCAACCCTCAACAGTGTGGCACTTGCCCACTCCTCCTGCTGATTTTCAATGAACCAAACTCTGGATAAACACTGCACGTGATATACATCTTAGCCGAGGAAAATTAATGGGTTGGCACTTGGCATGAAAAAAACAAAAAGACTTCGGCGCCATAGACATTACAATCTAAAAGATAATCGAATTAATTCACTTTTTGGTGAGATTTTTATTCTTTAATATAATTAGTTATTCTTGATCCATTTGCAATAAAATATAAAATAATTGTACATGTGACTTATATTTTACATTTTATTTTGATTGATTAAAATTATATGATTGATATTATTTAACTAATTAGACATATTAATGCAAATTACTTTCAATTTGAAATATTTTTATTCTAAAATTGAAAGATACATAAAATTATCAGTCTTGATGATTACAAATAGTGTTTTTGGTTGAACCATTTTTTTTCTTTAAATTATAATTATATTAATTAGATCATTACGAAAATAATTTGTATTTACTAATTATATTAATTAGATCAGTGCAGGTGTATAGAGAATAAAACCTTTGATATTGACAAGTTTCTACCGAGTGCAATTTATTTTACCCTGTCGAGATCAAAGAATTTATTCTTATCAAAATTTAATGATTCTCAATCTTCCTTTTTAACTCTTTAGTACAAAGTGGTGCTACTTCTGTACCAACAAATCATTAAGCTATTCAAAAAGATGCTAAAAAAGAAATTTTATTTCCATCATGGAAGATCTTTATTACTTTTTGAACGTAGCTGTAGCTAGTGGATCAATAAGATTCCTCATATATATGAAGCCATCAAATCGATGGACCGCCAGCTCCAATGATACCTTCTCCAAAAGAAAAAAAGAAGTTAAATAATGATATATTACTCTAAAGCAGTAGAACCCCATATACCTTATCTAGTTTTGTCTTCGAATCTTCCCAACTCTTTGGTCGACCATCCTTTTCTGAGATTATCTGAAGCAGATTGTTCCCTCATCTGTTAGTGGTAACGGAACAACTCTTGAAAATCTTGAAATTATACAGTCATATGCCATATAAAATGTTTTTTTTGGGACCATAGTTATTATCAATGACATGTAAAGATATAGCTTTCGTGCCCACTATAATGGGGACCATATGATTGCAGGACACCCTGAAATCAAGCCCTCCAGAGAACAAAGTCATGAAGAGGGCAAGTTTGATTGGCATTTTGACCACAACCATATTCTATGTCTTATGTGGATGCTTAGGCTATGCAGCATTTGGAAATGATGCACCAGGAAATTTTCTCACAGGCTTCGGCTTCTACGAGCCCTTTTGGCTAATAGACTTTGCCAACATCTGCATAGCCGTGCATTTGATTGGGGCTTACCAGGTAAATGACTTGTAAACCCCTTTTAACTGCCACTTGAGGAGCACTTATGCACTTGCCTATGTTATTTATGGATATGGGGTTTTATTCGGCCAGGTCTTCTGCCAGCCTATATTTGGGTTCGTAGAGAACTGGAGCAAACAAAGATGGTCTGAAAACAAATTTATAAATGGCGAGCACGCAGTGAACATTCCTCTAGGCGGAGGAACGTATTACATAAACTTCTTCAGGGTGGTGTGGAGGACTACATATGTTATCATCACTGCTGTGATAGCTATGATATTTCCATTCTTCAATGACTTCTTGGGCCTTATTGGGTCACTGTCCTTTTGGCCATTAACGGTTTACTTCCCCATAGAGATGTACATTAAGCAGTCCAAAATGCAAAGATTTTCATTCACATGGACGTGGCTCAAGATATTGAGTTGGGCCTGCTTAATCGTTTCTATCATCTCCGCTGCTGGCTCCATCCAAGGCCTTGCACAAGATCTCAAGAAGTACCAGCCCTTCAAAGCCCAGCAATAATATATAGTTCCTAGTGCTATATTGTTTTCAATTCTCTCTTTCTTTCTTTTTCCCTTAAAGAAAAAAATAAATAAACTACTAGCAACTGGCAAGTCCATGGATAATGTAATGTTATCAACTGCTTATGGGAAGAAAGATTAGAACTAGCTGGGGTGTTTATGTGAAAAATAAGGGTGTGGCTATCCCACAACTATACCTTTTTTTTTTCTTAATTTTTTTACTTTTTAAGACTAATTAATTATTTTTTATATTATAATTTTTTTAAATTTTTTTAAAATTGTTTTGTATTTCTTATACTATTCATCCATAATTTTTTTTTACTATTCATTTATAGGACGATATACACCATTCAATTCAAGACAACATTAAGCTTGAGACTAAATGAAATTGTATTTCAATAGCATTGAAATTATGCAGTGTCAAGAATCAAATTCACTATGAATTATAAATGAATTTGCTACAAACATAGTTTATCTTTGAACAATAGCATTAACATCAGGAACCAAGACAATTTCTTGGCTGGCTCACATTTAGCATGTATCGGTAGACAACAAACACATGCACTATTACGTTTTGATGGAGACCGAGACTCACAAAAGCTACCTTCTACTTAAGTGCCAAAATTTGGCCCTCACTAACTGGTCATGAAATCCTGTAAGGGAACAAGTAGAATGAGGTTCCAGAAACAGAAACTGAATCAACTGCTATCTCTGTCCTGATTCTTAAGTCATGGGAAGGGCAATCAACTCCTATGATGAATGGCAAGACCAAAACTAGTAGAAATAATTATTTAAATTAGTAGACACAATGTCACGCTTACTCCACTTCCTAATGTTATAAATATATGCTGTTTCAATCGAGCATTACTGAAAATGTCCAAAGTTGCATGTTTCTTTCCATAGAGAAATGAATATTATGAACAGAAAAATTATATAAACCATAAAATTTTATATGTTTGACTTTTATAAGTACCCTAGAATCAAGCTAATACTTTGGTGGTTGCTGAACACAGCAGAGCAAATGCTCTAGTATTATCTTTCCATTGTTTCTTTTCCTTTTCTTTTGTTTTCTTTCTTCTTTTCAGGAGGGGCGGGAACTGGAAGTTAGGAATGCTCGTTTAGATTCTATTGGAAAAACATAAAACGCACGAAAGTGTCTGACAAGTAACATACTAACTCATCCAAGGAAAGGTGTAAATATACGAATGTGCTTGTGCTTGAAGATAGCAAAAAATGCTTGAAACCCTTGTCAGTTAATCCGACTTGATTTTTGACTTTTACAAGCATGATAAGGCTCAATATAGGTGTTCTGTGAGATTGAAGAGGCATATGTTTTATGGACATTACGAAATTCTAAAAAAGAAGGGACGTAACTTTAAGTTTGGCAAAGTTGAACCATACAAACATAACATCAAGCAGGCATAATCATGTATTTATAGGATACATTTAACGCCTTACACAACATTCTAGAAATTGTAACTAAATAGAAGTAATACAAAGCATAAAAATTAGCTCAATGACCACAGCAAAATAGAAGATACAAATGTATTACCCAGAGAGATAGATCAACCAGACTCCCTCTCACTCATTACAAATGCCTGAATAAGACTCTGTGCAGCATGAGTTTGCTCTGGGGTTCCAGAAATTATAATTGCAGTTTCCATTGCTCCAGGCTTCGGATCAGTAATAGTGACTTTTGCATCAGAGATCTGGAAGTGTAGATTATATTATAAATGTCAAAATCATCCAGAACTTTTAGATCACTTCATCAACAAGCATAAAGGAGACTCCGGACACTATCCAACAATCTGATTATAACAATGCACATCAAAGCATTTCACAATATAGGTGCTGAAAAAGGACCCTTGTGTGTGTGCCACGAGCATGTGTAAACACGGGTGTGTCCATGAAAGAATACTGGTGTAGGTGTGGATGTGGATGTGGCTTCCAACTCAGGCAAATTAAGGAGAGCAAAAAAAATCTGGTAATAACAGCTAGATAAACACTCCAAATTAATATTATAGATCGCCAGATGCAGTGGGTTCAGTAAGCAATGGCGCTAATAATTGTCTATCAAAATAAGTCAACCTATTAGATCAAAAAAACTTACCTGACGTATTTGTTTCAGGCATTCACCATCTTCTCCATATATGACTGGCACTAGAGTACGAGGAACAACTACTTCAACAGTGGTGCTTGTGATTATTGCTTGTTGGCTCACTCTACAGGAATAAACTAACAGTTATTGTTGAAAAACTAGATTAATCAGAAAAAGATTAAAAAATTAGTGATAAAGATAATATTAACAATGATTGACACACCCAGAAAATCCTGAAATTCTTCTAGGAGGACCTCCTGCAAAATCCGGCAAGCCCATGTGTCCACCACCTTCATGTAGCCCCTATAAACCAGATATTTAATATGATTAAATTGAACAATTGCATCACCATATCATAGTGTGGCAAAATGAGCTTCAAAATATAATGGCTTCTCACAACTAAAGCACAATATGCTATTTCTTAAAAGTTTCTATATTTTGGATAACCCGATAGATCGGCCAGATCGTCTAGAACAACAGAGAATGTGTCCATAATTTAGTCCAGTCCTCTTCTAGACTTCTAATAACAGATATTTATTTGAACCAATCAGGATTCCCTCAAATCAACAGTTAACCAGCAATGTATTAACATAAAGTCAGTTCAACTGGGCGAAAGGCATGCCTTTTCTCAGACTCTCACTGAAGCAAGCTGCTCAATTGAAAATGACAAAATGTTCACTCGGGAGATTGAACTAGGTTCCTAGTGGACAGATAGCATGTACTTGTGCTTTACCATCAGGAGGCTATATCTCTAATGTTGTACATAAAAAAAAATATATCAATTATACTTTTCAAGACTGATAAACTTTTTTCTTCATTTTTTTTCTTAAGCATCTATTTATAAATTTTGTAAATAGTAATTAAAAGAACATACGTTACATACCTAATAGATAAATAATAATTAAAAACTTTAAACAATTTAGAATTTTAAATATAAAAGTGCACATCATTAAGCTTAAAGAATTCATATTTTCACGAAAAATATTATCTTATAAATATATGGCATGCAGAAGATAGCCTAAATGTCATGCAGATATGCTGCAAAGGCAGTGAATAAGCCACAATTAGAACAGAAGAGAGTAAACAAAAGTCTAATACCTGAGGACCCCAAGGTCTCCTTTCAGATAGGTGGGGAGGAACACCCGGTCTTTGTAAACTATGCATAAAAGGAGGACGATCATCATGGGGAAAAGCACCATGTGGAGGTGGAGCACCAATAGCGTCAAACTTGTGAAACGGAGGACCTAAGTTAGAATACATTCCAGGAGGCGAAAGCTCCCTCCTTCCCATGTACGGTGGGAAGGGAGGAAGTTGATCTAGAAATGCAGGATTTGAAGGATAATTGATCGACGGATATGCATCACGAAAGAAATGATGCCGTAATCTAGTGGTTATTTGCAAAAGTGCATCCTGCACTGCCTCAAATTCTCCACTTATCTGCCAAAAAAGAAACAGGATAAGCAATCACATGAATATAAATATAATTGGAAAATCAATAACATGTAAAGTGTAATTACTTAAGTTACTCCAACTGCCTATTTTGATAGCCAAAATGACTCAGAAAAAACCAACATTTCCTCATTCTAGTTATTCCCTTAGAAATAAAGGTTACTCCATTACAATCTGCAAATTAGAGTAGGCTTGAAAATGGAGAGGAGGTCCAACTAATATCACCTAAATCCAGGGGAGGCTGATATAAATATAAGAATTTTCATGTAAATGACACAACATGTGAAATAAAGAAAAGGCAGATTTTAAGTTCACGACAATATCAAACTCAGTAAAAAAAACACAGACCTGAACTACTTCTTCATCTTCTGAAGCACACTTTGGAACCTGGTCCTTTCCTAAAATACGAATATGGGCCCCAGACAACTTCCTCATTTCAGTTATGATGGAACCACCCTTGCCAAGGAGACAACCTATTTGATTGGAAGAAACAAGAATCCTAGCTAACATACTATGCTCTTTTGCATCAGGTATAGCCCTGACTATTCTAGTTTGCACACGAAGTACTGCATCTTGCACAGGAGATATCCTATCATCTGGGTGCTGCAATTGCCAAAGTGTTATTAGTGAAACAATAAATTTGGCTCCATACCAATAAAAGAAAAAGGGAGACTTGCACTATACCGCTGGACCAGATATGACAATAATGCGGTCCTCTGAATCAGATTCACCTTCAACAACCTTGATTTCACTTGCTGTCTCTTGTTGTACAGTCTTTATGATTGCTCCACCTTTACCAATTATACTTCCTACCCTCTCAGCATGACACAGTAAACGAAAAGTTAGCATTTCCTGTGAAGGCCTCATTCGACCATGGATGGAACCTTCATGAAATTTGTGTAGCAGAGGAGGAGCAGCAGACTGAAAGTCAGAAATATCACGAGACCCGGCAGTAAAAGGAACACCTTGAGCACCAAAGGAACGGTTGGGTGGCAGGAACTGACCAAATGAATGAGATGGACCAGTTGGATTGGCTAAGAGAGATTCATGATCCCGAGGTGGATTTTCCAAAAGCTGTTGAGAAACAGATTGAAGAGCTTTTCTGACAACTTCAACTCCCCCTGTGATCTGCAGCATAGCACAAATGTGAAAAATAATGTTGAAGCAATCATGCAGAAATCTTAAAATGGGTATTATGAACCAAAACAGCAGCTATGACCCCCTTTTCTTTTTGAGTTCAACTTCCTATGTGCTCTGACCACTAAACATGCACATATGTAAAGCATCAAGGTTATAGTAGTAAAGACACTAAATGCTATCTTCTGACAGTTAATCAGATAATATTCAACCAAGAATACATTCCAGCCAGGAAATTGCAACTTCAAATCAAAATATCAGCAGAAGTTCAATGGAATTAATACCTTTTCAGCCTTTAGTATGAGGAGGACACCTTTGCCTGCCTTCCTCTATCTTTCATTAACAAAAAATACCTTTTGAAAACCAACTGGATGATACAGAAAAGTTAATTTAGAATCTAATATTTATTAGATGTCTCTTTAACGGTTAAAAATTCAGTTCAACTAGTTTACCGGAATTTGTTCTATGAAGGAACAAACGAGAACATGTGAGAAGGTAAAATAATCTATTACCAACTACATGTTGACCAACCCCATGTCATAGCTCTAAAAAGTAACACCCCCTCTAAAGTGCTTTTCCATTCACAGACTTCCCCTAAAGTAGTTTTCGTTGTTAAGGATGCTGAAATGTGAAAGATTCTGACAGCAAATCTACACACCATCTTGAAGACTCAACTAGAGTTCGAGATAGTGAAGGTAATTTCTCAGAACATCTTGGCATTGTCTAAGTAGCCTAGGACTGCATGCAATATAATCTCATGTCTAGAAATGAAGAATTGCCCAGTTCCTGCAAGGATATAAGATTGTGTATTTTTTTTTTTTTTCACTTTTCATTTTCCTCTTTCATATTCTGATATTGCATTGGTTATTGTCTGGACATGTAAGGAATTAAATTTCCCAAACAAATTTACAGTTGTAAAACCATAGTTACCAGAAATGTGATACAATTACAGGAATGACAACAATGAACTGAAGGTCTAGACTAGCTTGAAAATTGAAATCAGTTAAAATATAACATTTGTATAGTCACATGTTACAATGTGCAATGTCCATGATTGGCACTGATGTATATTGATGCACAGTAAACTGCAATGATTGTGATTGACAATGATGGCATGGATTGTTAGATATTGCACCAAAATTTACCTGAACTAGCTCATCAGAAGCCGATGCGCACAAGGGAAGTTTGTCCCTAGGAAGAATCCGAATTTGTGCCCGACTTTCAGCTGACATTTGCTTGATTACACTACCACCCTTCCCCAGAAGGCAGCCAACTTGACCAGAAAGGACAAGGAGCCTCAAAATAAAGGAAGACTTTGTATTTTCTCCATCACCTTCAACTGTTTCCTCTTCTCCTTCAACCATCCTCTCAAAAACAAGTAATAGAGCCTTCTGAACAGATGAAGTTCCTTTTTCGCATTTTGATTCTTCAACAGGATCAGAATTTTTATCTTCATCATTATCACTATGATTTTTTGTATCATCATTCTTCTCCTTGTTGTCTGTCTCTTCAGTGCAAACCTCCTTGCTCTGCTCAGAATCTTCTTCAGTCTCTTTATCAGAACCTATAATAGTAACAACTCTTTCATCACATCCAGGAACAGTGTCCTCAACTTTAACCTTCACCCCAGTTTCCTGACGAATTTCTGATATGATGCTGCCACCTTTACCAATAACACTGCCTGTTTTAGAAGCAGGACAGAGTAAACGGAAGACAACATTCCCAGGAGAAACTTTCAAGGGTAGACTTGCTGGATGAGTGCCTGCTGACTTCTGCCACTTCCCTTTCCCATTTGGCTCTACAAGGCTCCTATCATTTGGCCTCTTAGAAGGCGTCAGTGGAACTGACATGACTATGAAATAACAGCACCCCTATTAAGACTAGAAAATAAATTTAAAGTACATATTAGTCATCCCTAGAAACCCAAAGTATTACAAAATTTGAAACTCAATAGTTTGGAGCATATCTATAGCAAGTACAAGAGATTGGATAATAATTATATCCTCAGACTATTAAAAACATAGAATTGGTGCTCTGAATACTTATGCTATGTACACAACACAGGGGTATTAAGCTTCAATTCAAAGGGCAATCTGAGTGATTCATTAAATAAGGATGGATAAAAATCAACCTTGTTCTTCTTGATTTTGATTTATTTATCTAATCCCTAAACCACTTAGATTCTCTATCTCATGAAGAATGTCAACCTCATCCTGCCTTGCATTAACTTGCTAAAAGTAAGAACTAAAGAGGAAGTTGAATGAATTGTGCTATTGTTTTTCGTTACATCACATATAAATTTGTTTCTTTTCAATGCACATTCATCTCTTCAACTATTTGACTAATAAAAATTCCCCTAAGATTATTGAAAACATATTCTTCACGCCTCTATGCACATGTGCTTTTTATACAACACATATCTAGCGTTCTTCACACCAAAATGGAAGCTGATAAATTCATAACTGTCACCAAAAAGTTCAATCATGTTCTTCACAGTTTTGATTTATCAATCTAACCCCAGCCTGTACCACGCTTAATAGGAAGTTGAGTCAACCATGGGGCAAGAAAAACGCATACAAAATTGTTAATTTTCCATGCCCATCCCCTCTCATCAACTATGGGGCCAGAACACGGGAAGTGCTTCGAGCCCACATAAAAATTACAATAGAACATCCGCATTTTCAGCTTGTACGGATGTTTTACAGCCTAGTAATGATACAAATATTAAGAACAATTTCCTACAACAATAGTCAAGTGACAATTAAGCTAATAATAAAACAGAAGACCAGCACTTTAATGCCATTTGAGAAAGAGGAGGGGCAGAGCTTCAGAATATATAATTTGATTGTCAGTGCAATAACTCATCCAAAAAGATGGAGAGTTGAAAAAAGATGAAAACCAGGTAAGTAGCTGAGAATCTATATACAAATATATATATAGTTAGCTAGGTCAAAACTATCAAATTTTTTAGAACGTTTCAATTCTATAGATAAAAAACGAAACAGGAAAATCCCCCCTTTTCTGTGCAACTACATGCTGCGAGGTTAGCTTCCCAGAAAAAAAAAAAGAAAAAGAAGAACAAGAAGTTGCAGTGTCAAGATCCGCGCATAATTCTACTGTTCAGGAGACGCAAAAATTATTAAAGAGACGACTCACACTAAATGAACTCAATGGAGGTAAGATAACAGCTCCTTGCACGCCCAGCGTCGACGATCGATGGGAGAAAGCCGCGGCAAACAGAACAGAGGATTTTCCAGTGACCTAAGACACACGTATGGTATGGGCCAAATTAACGGCCCAGCCCGAAAATGGCAACAAATGCTCTTTTTTGGTCGAGATTTTTCGTTAATACCATGTTAGAGATTATCTTGACCAAAAACAAAGTCAGGGATTAGACATAGGGAACATTGAAATGAATTTCCCTTTGGATACATATCAGTTCGTGTTCCTTTTTTTTCCTATGGTAAATAAAATGACATTATCCAACGATAATTTAAATGGCATTTTTTTAACACCTTTTCAAATTATTTTCATGTTGGGATTTAAATTTTCTTTTTTTATCATTACGTCACTTTATTAATAAAGAAATTAAATAAACATAAATTTTCATATAATGGTTTTTCTTTAAAAAATGTAAAATAAATTTTTATATTAGTATGTTACTCGCATAATTTTTATGTTAGTAGAAATAATGTTTTCATTTCTGTAGAAGGGGATGGTGATTCCAATACTAAGCATATAAAAAATTAAAATCGAGTTACGATGAAGTGAATCTATAAACCCAAAAAATGATATCATTTGAGTTAATACTACATTGTTCATCTTTTACTACAGAACATTTATAATTTTTAAATAATAGTGAGATGTATATATTTTGTGGACATTTGAGTGTCTTACTTTCAATAATAACCTTCTTCAAAATAAAAATTATATTTGAAAGAGAAATCTTCTTTCACAAAAAATGTAATTGTTACAAAATTTATAAAAAGCTATTTTAGCTAATTAACATATAGTAGAATGATGTGTGTGATAATAAATAATAATTGATGATTGGGTAAAAATATATTTTATGAGATTTATAAAAAATATATATAACAGAAGCATTCCTCAATTTCAAATTTTATGGGGGAAAGTTTCAAAACTATTGGAATTAATAATCTCAAGAGGAAAAAAAAAGTGGGTATTATTTATATTAAAGTTTAATTATTTATACTATATCTTAAATAATTATTAATCCGTGCTTTATAATACGCCAACAAGAAAATCATCAATGCCTCAAAATGATCATGAGAGTATATAATTACTTAAAGAAAATCATCAATATTATGTATATTTCTCTTATGTTGCAGACTTGCAAGAGATAAAAAAATGTAGATCATAATCAATATTAAAGTCGGTATCAAGTTGTCAATTGTAGATGAGACTCTAATCTAATACGTAATAATAATATTTTGGTTAAATTATTTAATTGCTCTCTATATTTTATGAAAATTTTTAATTAAGTCTTTATAATTTAAAATTGTGTAATTGAATATTTATAATTATATATTTTTATAGTTAAATTTCTGTAATTGAAAAATCTTTATTAAATTGTTAAAATTTGTTGAATCACATAACACACTTGTTAGATATTTTTTTATGTAATATTCGAATGTATTATTATATTTAAGTATTTAAGTATTTATTCATGTTTTTTTTTTTGTATTTTTATTTTTTAAACTTTTCTTCTCAACTTTTTAAACTTTTCTTATTCAAATATAAAAATTAAAATACCAAATATATAAAAAAGCAACCGGATGTCTTTCCTTTTTCACTCTGTCCCCGAACCTCATCCCTCTAACAAGAATGGTCGGCGTCGGAGGGTCCATATTGGGTTGTGGTGGTGGTGAAGTTGAATTGTTTGGTGCAGGTGAAGAGGGCTGCGACGGTGGAGTTGAGAGTAGTTTCTTATTCTCCAGATTAAGTTCATTCATATGGCTGCAATTCACAGAAACCTTCAGAATTCCATATCCGTGAACATTGAGGCAATTGGAAATGCTCTTTCTTTCTCAGTTCTCATAGTTGCCTATAGGCTATATATATCCACCGTCTTCAAATCGAAAGATATGATGGTGTAGTGAAATTTTCCTTCTTTTTACTTGGTTTTTTCCTCCAACTCCCACAAATATATAGCATAGTGGTTATAAATATTGAGTGTCGCAACCCTCTTCACCTGCACCAAACAGTTCAACTTCACCACCACCACAACCCAATATGGACCCTCCGACGCCGTCAACATCTTCAAGCCATCCATCTCAGTCCCTACCTCCTTCAACTCCTATTTCTTCGTCTTCCTTATACCATTCTTCTTCTCTTCCATTACCGGAGCGCGTCAAATGTGAGAGGGACGAGGGTTGGGGAGAGAGTGAAAAAAGGAAAAACACGTGAAAGTCACGTTCCACTTGTTAGATTATATGCTGATATAAATGTTTGAATTTTTCTATCTTATCCTATCATTAATCTATAAAACTGGCTTATTATAAATATTATGAGATAATAAAATTTATGTTGTGATTAGTGCTATTATTTTTGGATTTCATATTCCTTAGTGATATTGATGTGATTGACGACTTAATATAGGTTTAGGCTATAATGAGAGAGTCTGTTAAGTTTATTTTATTTATAAATAATAGGTTTCTTCTTCCCTTCTAATACAATGAGAGATTGATAATATATAATTTGTCCTATTGACAGTTGCCTTTATATATGAAGTTAAAGAAGAATACTTTGTCTATTCTAAATTAATCATGAATCAGTAAACATGTCAAAATTAGGTATGTTCATTAATTAATAATTTATAAATGGTGTTCTAAATTTACAAAATAGATTAATTATTTATAACTTTGATATCATAATCTCATTGTATGAATTTAAGATTATGCTAAATCATAATTATATGTTTATATATAAATTATTAAGACTCATCTTTTATTTGTCTAAATCATAATGAGACAAGCATTATTGTGATTATTGTTAATTTTCTAATCTTAATCTGTAATTTTTTATTGTGTTGAATGTTATTATGGGTTATACTTTAAATTATGTATGTTTTGGGGGCATTATATGATGTTTTTTGTCCAATTGATATGTGCATTTGTTTTGATTGTGCTATTAGAATAAATTTTTAGTTGTAATTACACAAAATTTGAAAATTTTGTAAGAACCCTAACTACCTTTTTTGTGGCCACGACTTTTTTAACAAATTGGATTCCAATTTGTTGTTTTACATTCATGTTTTTATAGGGATTTGTCTTGTTTTGATCAAAGCTTGGCTCAAATTTGAGCTCCCATTGCAATTGTTGTTTTAAATTTTGATTTTCAAATGGGTTAGATTTAATTTGTTCTAAAGCTTACGTTTTTTCTTTTGCATAAAATATGTTGTTGAGAGCTCGAGTTCCAGCTCCCATGAGTTGGGTTGTGGAAAACCAACCTGCCAAAGGCCCTTCCTTTGTGCAGTTTTTTTTTTCACACACGCATGGTGATCTATTTTTTCTTAAACTTTAATATGTTATACCTCATTTTGTAATGATTACTTGATATAATTTTTTTAATAATAAAAACTCAATGTGTTAAGTGCGTGAACCGTCCAATGATTTAACAAATTTTAACATTGCATTAAGGGCTTTACAATTAACTAAATTAAAAAAATTATAAAGACTTAATTATATAATTTTAAATTTAAAGATTTATTTAAAAAAAATTCAGAGAAGACTTCCTAATATTTTTTGGTCACATAGCTCTATTACAAAGTCAAAGTCAAAACGATATTATGAATCACGAAGGCAGCTTCGCATCCTTTCTCTAATTTTCTCTTCGTTTGCTTTGGGCCGAAGAAATCAGCAAATTAGGTAGGCCCGTCTCTACGTGGTATTGTTTAAAGCCACTTCCTACTTAACCCACAAGTCATGTCAGCAAAAATCGCCGCCTTCCCCACTTCCTACTCATCGAGGCCAGTTTCACTTTCAAAGATGGCATAATAAATTAGTATAACCTAAGTTACCAAAATAGCCTTAGTTACCTATGAAAAATACTTTATTTTTTATTAACATGACGTCTGATTCGGTCTGAAACGTCCGCCATTTTAGTCATTTGGACTTCTCCACTGCTGATGACAGAGACATCCTCTATAAGACACTGCGCGATTGGTTCCGTTTCTCTGATTCTACCCGTTGTGTTGAGAACTTGACATAGCCGTTTCGTTTTCGAGGGCAACGTAGAATCCGCACCTTCCATGTCCATGATGAACCAGAAGACAATGGGGGAATCGATCAAGGTCAGGGTACCGCAGGTTTCATCGTCATCGTCTTCGCCACTTCCGAAGATTAACCCTAAGGTTCGCTGCAGCCACCGCTCCGGTTCTTGTTCTGCCCAGTTGATGATCCAGAACCACAGCAACTTCAAGAGCAGCGCTTGCCCTTTACGCTTCATGTTTTACAGTGGAGGGTCGTGGGTTGATTTCCAGAGCGAAGTGATTGATTCGTTGCGGTCTGGGTTCATGGAGGGCAAGTCGGTGATTGAGGTGATCATTGAAGGGTCCAAGTACGCGTTTGACTTTCTGCGGATGGTGCAGATTGATTTTGGATCCGGGAATCAGAGATCTATCGCTTGGATCGATGATAATGGTAAGCCTTTCTTTCCCAAGGTCTTTGTTGACGAGGATTTTATGGATGGATTGGAGAATTCGGAAATTCCCAAATTTGAGATTGTAATTCACATTGATGGGATTGCGGGTAAGAGAAAGTGCGAGCACTTAGATTCAGTTGCGGATGGGACAAATAATGAGGTGGGTTCATCGAATAATAATAAGAAGCAAGATGAATTGGTTGGTTCCAAGCGGCAGAGGTTGACTTCGACGGGTCTGGAAACCTCTAAATGGCCCAATGCGAAATTGCTGAGTGAGAAAGACAAAGCGTATTCATTCGTGAGATTCTTTTTTCTTTCTGAGATCAACAAGACTGACCATGGAGCTACTATTTCTGCAATTCATCAATTTGTACCCTCGGGGCCTATTGAAAAAGCTCGTCGCGAAGTTTTTGATAGGCAGAACGAAATTACAAAAGCTGCTAGAGGTGTGTCCAATACAGTTTATGCTTGGTACGCAGCATCAGCTGAAGCAGTGGCGGCCGTTTTAGCTCATGGATTTGGGTTACCTAACAAGACTTCTGGGTTCTTAGCATATGGAGTTGGTATACATTTATCTCCTTTATGCTTTCCCCAACTGAGGTAATTATTTAATTAATTTAAGGTGTTTTTATGTGGTCAAATTAGTACCTATTTGGTTTTGCAACTAAATGGTTGAATTGTGTTTAGTGCTATGAAATCCGAGGCGGATAATAATGGTGAGAAGCATATTATACTTTGCCGTGTTATATTGGGAAAAATGGAAAAAGTGGAGGCTGGATCTCAGCAGTGTCGCCCTTCCAATGAGGAATTTGATACTGGAGCTGATGATCTTATGAATCCTAAGTGGTACGTGGTGTGGAGCACTAACATGAACAGCCATATACTCCCCGAGTGTGTCATCAGCTTCAAATCCTCTAATCATTTGCCTGGTAATCATGACTTTTTCTTTTCTTTTCTTTTTGTCTCTTTTTTCCCTTTTATGTGTAGTTTATCTGAAACGATCTCCTAATTATTTTTCAGGTCAATTGGGAGCAACAAAGTATTCGATTACAAGGGTACTTTCAAAGATTAAGAATCATCTTCCTTCCTCCAAAGTCAAGGAAGTTCTTGCTCTATATGGTACTTTTGTGGTAAGTTGCCTGTTGCTTTTGTTGGATATTTGTTTATATTTCCATATTAATCATAATGTTACAACTTGAAAGGAATAACACGCTTCTTTGTAACTCTCTGTGGCATGTCGTAGGCTGGAAAGCTGGCCAAAGAACTTTTCATAAATCAGTTGCGGGCCATTGCTGGTGACGAAGTGCTCATGTACATAATTCGGGAGATTCGGAGTTCAGGATGAGGTTCTTCCAAGATTTTGTTTCATGTAGAAGCCCTGTAGAATGAATAGACATATGATGTTAGTTTACTCCTAGGATAAGCAAAGAAAGGCTTAATTATGATGTTAGCTCACAAGAGTAGAGTAGAAAAACTCAATCATTCAAAGAACAAATACACAGCAATTTTTTTCTTTTTCCTTTTTCTTTAAAATAAATAATCTTTCTCTCATTATATGTAGCAGCTATGCTGTAAGTTCAGTGGGAATTGAAAAATGTTCATATTTTGTCCTTGCTTATTTTGAGTTAGTATTGCCTTCAAATATTTCTCTTATCTCTTGATGAACCTGATTAGAAACTTTATACGTTTGACAATGCAGTTGGGTAAGGTTACTTGGGTAATATCTTCTCCCATGAACAGTTGTATGGGAGCCTAAGGCTCATTGATGAGGCAAGATATGTGCGCTCGTGTCTAAGTTGATTATTTATGTCTGGATATGCAGTGATATTTATGCTAAGTGCAAAATTGTCAATAAATAAGTAACAGGATGTTTTCTCTGTTATTTTGTATTGTAATTCAGATGTCAATGCATGTATGTTTTTTACATTGCTACTTTTGTGGTGATGCTGTGCTGGTAATGGAAGTTATGTTTTGGGAGGAAAAGGAATTGAAGATTTCGAGGATGCTTGTTCTGCCAGATATATATGGGGGGTATTTTTGTCGTCGTAGATCAGTACCACTTAAATTCTAACAAATTGGTGTCCCTAGTACACCATTCATGACATTGTTTTTTAAGAAAAACCAATACCATTTAAAAGAGATACATTTTTCTTGATAAACAATAATATTTTATAATTTAGTAGTACCTATTATTTTTTACCAAGTACATAAGGAATGAAGTAATTGTTCTGGGAGTTTATTAT
Source organism: Ceratonia siliqua (assembly GCA_034509205.1). Lineage (NCBI taxonomy): Eukaryota > Viridiplantae > Streptophyta > Magnoliopsida > Fabales > Fabaceae > Ceratonia > Ceratonia siliqua. The sequence continues at coordinate 65,467 of JASKGM010093876.1, forward strand.
GTAAATGGGTAAGAATTTCCAAGTAAAGTGAATAGCCGAAAACAGTCAACACACATAATGTGAAATATTAAGTATTTTGTATTTTAAAACCAAACATGGTTTCTTTCTTTTTTTTTCTCCCTCTACAGATCCTATACTTTTGCAGTGTTTAGGAAGCAAGCTGATGTCAAAGGTATGTCTAAATTCTATTCACTAAATGGCCATGAACTTTTTTTTTTCCGCATCCACCTGTCTTTCATCTCTACTCATGCCATATGATGAGCTGTGTACGTTGCAAGAAGTTGATGCACTTGACATTATGAATGGATAGCTGAAAATATGAATCTTAAATTATCAGGATGATGTATAGTTTATACTACTATAGGTGCTATTCTTTCCTGTGTAGGATGTGCACAATCTCTCTCTCTCTTCTTCTTCTTCTTCTTTTTCATGTTCCTCCCACATAATCAGCGAGACACTGGCTGGAACAGATCCCAAAATTTTTGAGTCCCTCTGTTTTATTTGTGGGTCAGATCTTATTTGTTACTCTATGCAAAATGGCATGGTTTAGTTGTGTTTGATCTCAAACTTTTCTATTTATTATTGATTAAATGTCATGGATAGAGACTGAATCTGGTGCTAGGCAATCATAAACTTGCATAAATTTATGGGTGTTTTTTTATGTTAGTACACCTGAAAGTTTTATGTGAACAAAGTTTTTCAAACACTTAGAAAAGCTAGAAATGTTCTTCAGCATGGAAGAATGGTTATCCAAGGGAAGTCATCCTTCTAGGATTTGAATAGATTTGGAAACTCGGGGGCTCTGAAAGTGAACTGTAAATCAGGCAGATGCATAGGATGGTTTGTCCTTTGCCATAAGGTGATGATCATGGTTCCGCATGAGTACTTCATAGAAGTTTTCTTGCAAGTTTCTCTGGATGTAAGATGTACTTTTGAATGCTACTCAAGGTATGCTGTATTTGCTTGCCAAATGGTGTTGGTGCTTGGAAAAAGGCTTGGTGAGTTTTATCCAAGAAGATTGTTGGTTGCAAAGCTTGCCATCGTGCTTCTTTACTGTAAAATTTCCTTTATGAGGTAATTATATGCTTCAACAATCCCTCCTCTGTTTGATCACAATACCAATTGAATGTGTAACCAGAAAAGTAAATACTCTTGGAATATGGCTAAAGGTATCTTAATGAAAAAATGTATATGTTAGCTCATGGATTATACTGCTATCCTTTGTTCATGGAAATATAGAGGTAAAATGGGATTCTTACACATTTTTCAATTTGTAACATGCAGAACATATTTGTTCATATCCAGTCATCTTATGGTGCAACCTGTTTACTGTGTAATATTCTGATGGGAACCCAGCAATACAACAGTAACAGATGCAAATACTGAATATTCCTCTGGATGATATACAGATAGATCAATTAAAAATAGCCCAAGATTCAATGTAGCAGTAAACTTGAATCCTAGTAGTTACACAGAGCTGGAAAACAGTGAATAACTACAATAACAAACCAGGCAAACAGCACAAAATAAATGCAGTAACGAAAGCAACAAGATAGTAGGGTTCAAGCATGCAAAACCAGTCACCAGCCGTGCACCTAGCCGCCAACCTCTGCACCTCACCTCCTAGCCATATGGGAGCTAGGTCTCCCCCAAATTCCCACTTTTCCCAATGCCCTAAAAGATACACCTCCAGCCTTTTTAACAACCTCCTGCATAACAGACAAAATGGAGTCCGTGCCATCAACGTGTGTGTTTACATTTTTACCCTTTCTTTTCCCTACCTAAGTTATTTTTACCGTGGGTCCATCATTACCCTCCCTTGCAAGAGCCACCTTGTCCTCAAGGTGGAAAGTAGGAAACTGAGAAGCAATGGTGGCTGTGTCCTCCCAAGTGCTATCACATTCTGGTACGCATACCACTTAACGAGGACTTCTAAAGTGCCATTCATAAGCTTCCGCGTTTTCAGAATACTTTCAGAATACTTCCGTGGGTCCATCATTACCCTCCCCTGCAAGAGTCACCTTGTCCTCAAGGTGGAAAGTAGGAAACTGAGAAGCAATGGTGGCTGCGTCCTCCCAAGTGTTATCACATTCTGGTAACGCATGTCACTTAACGAGGACTTCTAAAGTGCCATTCATAAGCTTCCTCATTTTCAGAATACTTTCAGGGGTGACTATTAATTCCTTCTCTGCTGTCAAAAAGAGTGGAATATCAGCTGAAGAGGGGCCCGTATGTGAGGCCTTCTTAAGTTGGGATACATGAAACACTGGATGAATTTTAGCTGATGGTGGTAATGTTAGTCGATACGCTATAGGGCCGACTTTGGCTTCAACCAAGTAAGGGCCATAGAATCGAGGGCTTAGCTTCTCATTCATCTTCCTGGCTAAAGAGCGAAGCTTATAAGGTCGCACCTTTACATAAGCCAAGTCTCCTACTTCGTATTTAACTTCCCTTCGCTTTCTTTCTGCCACTTCCTTCATGTGAACTTGTGCCTGCAATAGGTTACCCTTTAGATCTTCAAGGATGTGGTTGCATTCTTGCATCTGAACATTCACTGCCTCAACATGAGAGGGTTCGTCTGTGAACCGGAGTAGGGGAGGTGGGTCTCTCCCATAAAGGGCACGAAATGGGGTCATCCCAGCAGCCCTTTGATACGTTGTGTTGTACCAATATTCAGCCCAATGTAACCACTGGACCCATTGTTTAGGCTTATCCCCCACAAAGCACCGTAAATAGGCTTTCAGGCATCGGTTGACCACCTCAGTCTGTCCATCCGTCTGGGGGTGGTATGCTGAGCTCATGCGAAGTTGAGTACTAGAAGCCTTCCACACTTGTTGCCAAAATTGATTGATAAACACCCAATCACGATCTAACACAATTGATGTTGGAATATGATGGAAACCTGGATTTATATTTATATTGCAACAGGAACTAATCCAATTACACCAGAAAACTGGTATAATCTTTTACAAATATTCCCTCCAATAGGATACTAGTTCACTACCGGATTACAAGAAGGAATGTTCAAAAGCAAATTCCTATTTCATCAAAAAAAACACCCACATAACCCTAACCTCTGGTTGCTAGGAAACCCCTCACCAAGTATTTTCTTCTCTCCCTTCTCCCTTCTCCCTTCATCATGCCAGCTTATAACTAACTTTTCTGCACCCCTACACAACTGTTGCCTGGTAGCCTGCTCCACCCAACGAGCACCACCCAACGCCTTACATCACGGATGATCCCCCACATGGACTTGGGACCGTGGGTCATCAATCCTGGCTGTTTTTGGTTTGGGCCTTTGTCCTTGGGCCTGCGAGAATATACTAACTTGGGCTGGGGTCCATCAGAATACCATGTAACTTCACCACCTCTTTAATGAATACAGCAGCGATTTCCTTTGCTGTAAACGGATGTGCCAAAGGGATAAAATAACTATATTTAGTGAATTTGTCCACTAATACTAGAATCACGTCCTTGCCAGCTGACCTTGGAAGTCCCCTAATGAAATCCATGCTAATATCCTCCCACACTTAGAGAAGGAATAGGCAATGGTTGCAGTAGACCTGTAGGAGATAGAGCTTGATATTTACTAGTCTGACAAATATCACAACTAGCTACAAACTGCTGCACATCCTTTTTCATATCTTCCCAATAACATAGTTCGGATAGACGCTTGTAGGTCCTAAAGAACCCAGAATGACCTCCTACAGGAGAAGAGTAGAACTCCTTTAATAGCTAGAGGATCCGGGTTGATCCTCTGGGCACGACTAACTTTCCCTTGTAAAGGAGTATTCCCCTATGTAATGAGTAATCCGAGAGACTGCCAGGTTGGGCAATAAGTTGTTGAATGATGGTGGCTAACTTTGCATCATGATGTACTTCCTTTTTTAACTCATCCCATTCCCCAAACTGACTAAGGGTGAGAGCCCCTAATTCAATAGTTCCTTCCTTCCGCGATAGGGCATCTGCAGCTCCATTCTCCTTCCCCGGTTTACACTGTATTGTGAATCTATATCCCAGTAGCTTGGCAGCCCAACGCTGCTGCTCCATGCTTATGATTCGTTGCTCCAGTAAAAATTTCAAGCTTTTTTGGTCTGTTCTAATTATGAATTGGTTCCCAAAGAGGAATGGTCGCCACTTTTGCACTGCAAAAACAATGGCCATCAATTCTATCTCATAAACGGATCTGCGCTTGCCTTTGTCTGAAAGCTTCTGCCTCAGATAGGCAATGGGGCGACCCTCTTGCATAAGTACTGCTCCTATCCCAATTCCTGATGCATCCGTCTCAATCTCAAATAGTTTAGAAAAATGGCAGTTGTCATAGTTGTCTCCAGTTCCTCAAAAGCACGTTGGGGGGCTTCTCCCCACACAAAATTGTTCTTTTTGAGTAACTCAGTGAGTGGGGCAGCAATTCCTCCGTACCCCTGCACAAACTTCCTGTAGTAGCCCGTAAGGCCTAGAAATCCCGGAGGCCTCTGACATTCGCGGGGACTGGCCAATTGACCATTGCTTCTATCTTAGAGGGGTCAGGTTGAACGTCCTTTTTAGATATGATGCGGCCCAGATATTCCAATTGCGATTGTCCAAAGAAGCACTTTTTCCGATTCAGTAGTAAATCATTATCCTCCAGAACTTGTAAAGTAGTTCGAAGGTGTCTAGTATGCGACTCCAAATCCATACTATAAATGAGTATATCATTGAAGAAGACCAGTATGAATTTCCTTAAGTAGGGACGAAAAATGCGGTTCATCACTGCCTGAAACGTTGAGGGAGCATTGGTCAACCCAAATGGCGTGACTAGGAATTCATAATGCCCCTCATGAGTCCTGAAGGCGGTTTTGGGTTCATCGCCCTGCTTCATCCTTATCTGATGGTACCCGGATTTCAAGTCTAATTTGGAAAAGATCATTGCACCCCCTAACTCATCCATCAATTCATCAATAACTGGAATTGGGAACTTATCGGGTACTGTAACTGGTTAAGGGCTCGATAGTCAACACAAAAGCGCCAACTACCATCTTTCTTTTTTACCAGGAGCACAGGACTGGAAAATGGATTGGTTCTAGGCCTGACGACCCCTGATTCCAGCATTTCCCTCACCAATCTCTCAATTTCATTCTTTTGATAATGTGGGTATCTATATGGTCTGATATTTGGGGGTTGGGCCCACTTTTCAATAAAATTTGGTGATCCTCCCTCCTAGATGGAGGTAATTCGGATGGGGCTTGGAATAAAGCATCAAACTCAGCTAATACTCCTCCAATTTCCCTTGAATACTTGCCTTCCTTCTGTATTATCAGGGATCCAAATTCAATAGGGTAACCTTGGCCTTCTCTTGTGTTGATTGTTCTAAACATGGATTTTAGGGACACTAACTTCTCAGACAGTGATGGATCTCCATACAGGCAAACCATTGTCTCCCCCAATTTGAATTCGATGGTCAGTAATGCCCAGTTATATAGGCAAACCATTGTCTCCCCCAATTTGAATTCGATGGTCAGTAATGCCCAGTTGACCCTGATATACCCCAATGATTTCAACCATGTAATGCCCAGTATAACGTCTGCTCCACCCAATTCTAATGACAAGAAGGATTGTGTCACCCGTATTCCCTGCATCTCCATCTGTATCCGGGGACATATTCCTCTTCCCGCAACTCTTGTGTCCATCTCCTACCAGAACACTAAAGCTGTTGTGCCCTTCAATGGTTATGTTCAGTCGTTGAACCAATTGCAGCGATATGAAATTATTTGAACCGCCACTGTCGATCATAATCACCACTTCTTGATCGCTGACCTTGTCCAACAATTTCATTGTGTGATCTGAAGCCATTCCAGTCAGAGAATGCATGGACATTTCAACGTCACCAATCCCCTATTCTACCACCTCTGTTATTAGCTCAGTGCTGTTTTTGGCCTGTTGCATTGCACAATCGCCTTCCTCAACTGTATCTTCCTCCTCTGTCAGAAGAAGGATTTGCAGTTGCCTATTTTCACAGACATGGCCAATTGTATACCGTTCATCACAATGGAAACAGAGCCCTTGCTGTCTTCTTTGATTTACCTCTGCCTCAGACATGCGCCAATACAGTCTTTCCCAGCGATTCCCACTATTTCGCGTTTAGCCGCCGTTGTGTCCAGTGTTCGATGGCGTTTTCTGCATTTGGACTGAACGTCCTCAGCTTTGGTTCCCTCTGCTGGCCTCTGTTCGTTCACCAATTGAAGTATTCACCGTGCTCTGCGTCCAACCCGGTGTTGTAACCCGAGAAGGAATGCTTGGTGAGGCCATGGGTCTGAAGTGGGCCTCGGGTTGGGTCCATTTACCTTTCCTGGAGTCCTTCCAACGGTCCACCACCCAGTTCCTCTCTTCAACCTTGTGGGCTAGAGTCATGACCTGTTGTAAATCTCTTGGCTGGCCCATCTTCACCTCAGCTCTGATGTTCTCCTGAAGCCCGTTGAGAAATTTCCCCATGAGTAAGGAGTCAGGGGCATCCGTAAGTGCGGAGGAGAGGTGATGCAGGAGAGAAGACCTAGTCTTCATCTCTTTCGCTATTTCCTTGTTACTTGGTTGTTTATCTTCATTTGTCCATCATATTTACCCAACACCCCCATTAAGAGGAGCACAAATTCCTCTCGATATGCCGTCACCGTGGAGGTCTGGCTCAACGCCACTAGCAGCTCGGGAAGGCTGAAAACGCTACAGAAGGGTGGTTCTGAATGTTTCCCAGCTTCGTATGCGTGCCCTACCGTCCCTCCATTGATACCAGTTGAGAGCTTTGCCCTCCAAACAAACCGCGACAGCGTCCATATTCTCAGAATCATCCACGCCATTAACGCCAAAGTAACACTCGACTTGGAACAACCAACCAGTTGGGTCCTCATCAGAGAAAAGAGGTAAGTCCAAACGCCGAAAACGATTTTCTTTGTCTACCACATGGTTCTCTCTTCTTCCTGGGCCTATTTCATGTCTCTGCGGGTTACCATTAGAGCCCCCCGTTGAAGCTTCACCCTCCATAGGTGCCTTGTCCCTGTTTAATACTCGCGCTTCTCGAACTTCCATAAATAAATCCCTGATCACTTCCATTTCGCGTCTCATCTCGTCTAAGCCATGCGTCAACCTACGCTTTACTTCTTCCAACCCCTGCTCCATCCCTTCTATTCGAGAGTCCATTCTGGTACTGACCATTCCACAACCTCCCGGATCCTTGGGTAATGCTCTGATACCAAAAAAATGATCGGAACCTAGCAATACAACAGTAACAGATGCAAATACCGAATATTCCTCTGATTGATATAAAGATAGATCAATTAAAAATAGCCTAAGATTCAATGTAACAGTAAACTTGAATCCTAGTAGTTACACAGAGCTGGAAAACAGTGAATAACTACAATAACAAACCGGGCAAACAGCACAAAATAAATGTAGTAACGAAAGCAACAAGGTAGTAGGGTTCAAGCATGCAAAACCAGTCACCAGCCTTGCACCTAGCTGCCAACCTCCGCACCTCACCTCCTAGCCATATGGGAGCTAGGTCTCCAGCCTTTTTAACAACCTTCTGCATAACAGACAAAATGGAGTCCGTGTCATCCACTTGTGTGTTTACATTTTTACCCTTTCTTTTCCTTCCATAATTTATTTTTACCGTGGATCCATCATATTCCAAGGACCAAGGGGCAAGGCCTCCTTCTAACAGAATGACTTGCTATTGACTGTTCAGCGTGTGTTTGGGTCCATGTTTATAAGGTCAAAATCATGTTCTGTTGGAGCAACTCCCGAGCTGCTTCTGCCAGACACGATTCTTGGACTGCTTATTGTTCAACATCATGATCTGGTAATAGCTGCTTTGAGGAGTTACAGTAATCCAAAATGCATTGAGTTCATTTGGAATTCACACTTTTCTCTTGAAAGTGGGTGATGTGCATGAAAGATAGACGAAAATTCTCTTCAATATTTAGGCTCTTTTTATTTGTTGAAGGGAAGGGCTGTTATGGGATTAAGATCCAGTTATGTTGCCTTTGGCAACATGACGGTCATGGTTAGCAAATCTTGGCCGTCCATTCATTTGGACAGCCAAGATTTTGCCACGTCACGAACACATTTTTCTAAATTAAAAAAAAAATCTCTCTCCTTCCTCTTTCTCTTTCTTTCCAAAGACTCGTTAAAACCACAAATGAGCACTGCAACAACCACAAATGGGTAATTGTTTAAAGCATCCATTGATGTTGGCAGAATATGCCACCAACGATGATTGGTGCGGGATTATTTGTCAGTGAAGGAGGTTGATTTTAAAGAAAAGAACATTGGCGTTGGTGTGACTGGTAAAGTGACGGAGGTAATGATAAAGATCACGAAGAATTAGCTGGAAGCATTGTTGGGTAAAGTAAAGGTGAAGGATTTGAGGGTGGAACAGGTTTTGGCCTAGTTGATGAGCCACAGTGATCGGTTCCAGGCAAATCAATGGCCATGGAGGCCTGCCCTTCGAAGCATTCCTGAGGTGAATTAATTAGCCGGAGTGGGGAATATTAGCCTATTCTTCAGTAGACTTGATCCTCAGGCTGCTTGGCTTTATTGACATAAAAATTTATTAGATTTCGAGTTATACCCTTTTAAAATTCTTCAGAACTCAGGCAGCCGACCCGATTCATGATAAAATCTGGGCTGTGACTTTGTTTATAGGAAAACAATGGGTGCTTACAGGTTTTGATCTTTGTACATGCAAGAAAAGCAACCTTTGGGTATTTTCCAGTTTCTCTGGCCTGAACCCAGCAACCTTCAAGGAATGGCGCCGTTCTCCGATGCCAACCGTGGTGTTTTCTGGCCTTGGCAGTAGTTTTTGGGAGAGAAAGAGCAAATGAGGGAAACAGACTGCCGAGCAAAATTTGGGGGAGAAAGAAGTGAGGAGGAGAGAGATTTTTTTTTATTTAAAAAAAGGTGTTTGTAAAGAGACAAAATCGTGGCTGTCCAAATGAATGGACGGTTAAGATTTGTTAAACATGACCGTCATGTTACTAAAGGCAACATGACTGAACCTTTATGCGTCGTTATGACATAACAAGATGAACACATTGATTTTTTGTGCTAACACTCATGGGTTGTTGCAGTGCTCATAGTCCCGTGTTTTGGCTGCAAGAATGTAACTTTTGAGAGAAATAACAAGTTAAATTTGGTGGTCTCTGATGAAATGTGCATTTGGAATAGGATGTGTGCAAATGCATTAATGATTATTTTGCTATTATGGACATCAATCAAGTTTTAGTTTGGGTAGGGTTTTATTTATTCTCTTATTTGGTTGTTTATGTATTTTTATGTTTAGACCTTAATGATTATTTCATTCTGTGGTGTGATTGAGACGCTGACTTCAGCATTTTCCCCAAAGAATTATTATGTTGCTTTTAGAATACGTGCATGTTATGTGATGTTGTTGTAACTGTATCTATGTTTATGGGGGTACAATTTAATTATTGGTCTTTCTCTTTCACAGTTCAAACAAGTTTGCTAGGAACGGTGCGCAGGGTAACGTGGTTGGCGGTTGTCATCAGGGAATCTCCAGGTGATCCATAAACTAAAAAAGCGATCCATATAGTAGAAATTTATGCGTTCAATTTATCCTCAGCTGGTGAAGAAATAGCTTAAGCGCGGCTGCATCCATTCCCCACCAACTGCATTAATTCTAGTAAGTAAGCATTATTTGATTGGGAATTCCCAGCTAGCCCGCGACGAAGAAATTCGGAAATGTAGTTCCAATTTTGTAATTGGATTGTTCGTTCGGCCGCCTAATGTCAAGCTCTTCTTGCCTTGCATAGGCCAGAAGAGTGTTTTACTTTTGAGTAAAGTTATTATACACATTTTTTTTATATCTCTATTGTACTTTTATTTTTAATGATTAACATATTATATTATTAATTGTTATATATCATAATTATTATTTTATAATATTAATAATTAAAAGTCGATATTTAAAAAAGTGTACATATAATATTGTTCTTTACTTTTGACTTGATAAGGAGTAGTCATAACAGAAACTACCCAATTATTAATTGATTTCGTTCTAAAGGACGTAGTTCTGGCCAGTGAATTTGCAGACTCAAACGTTTGTGTAAAACATATTTTTTATATTAAGAAAGCGTATTAAATATCAATTCTTGCAATATAATTAGTTTTATTCTTGCTTAGTTTCCTTCTCCCGTATGTCTATGGATTTTACTTGTCTAACAACTTAAAAAACCGAAGGAAAAAAAAACCAACAAATCCCTAAAGGGCCTATTTTCTTCCTCTATTCAATTATGGGTAGAAGTTTACATTCTCAGACAGCCCAAGGAAATTTATTCAACAAGCACATCCTTTTATTTATTTGGACGTTTTAAAACAAATAAAGATAATATCATATAATGAGAACAGAAAAATAAATTTGTAGTAGTATAAGTATGCGTAGCCTCAATATTTTGTTCAGATGATCTTTAATAATAAGGCTAAAACACAAATAAACTTTTTTAAATATAATTTTTTGACAAATGACTCCTGTGACTTCAATTTTAACAAATAACTCACTTAAACTTTAAGATGTGAGAAATAGCCTCTTTCAATAACTGATTTTAATAGCGAAATAATTATTAATAATAATCAGAAAAGAGGATCAATTGATTTAAGAATTTGATAGACTTTGATTTACTAAATATACAATTAGATTTTTTTTTAATTTCTCATGATTAAACTACGTTTAGTAAAAAAAAAAAATTATTTTCCATTCGGTTTCATTTCGTCACTGACGGGCATCAAATTTTTCCCATTCCCGTGAAACGATTTTCCTCACTGACAGGCATTGGATCAATCTGGCTTATAAGAGTCCTATAGAATTGCTTCACTGATAATTTGGATTCCAATACTATAGCCCTCTACCATTATTTCCTCAATGACAGGCATCGGATTTTTCCCATTCCCGTCAAACATTTTTCTCTCTTGAAAAGATTATTAAGCTTCTCGCAAAGTTGGGAATCATTTGCCTGCATTGCTTGTCTTAATGCTTTCTTCATCTCCTCCCAATAACTCTCGAAGCTTTCATTAATCATTCTCTCTACCAAATGGAAGAGAGAAATGAGAGTAGCGGGACAAAATGGAACCAAATGGAAAAGAATTTTTTTTTTTTTTATATGGCATCACTGAATTATGGCTGTTCAAGCATTTGAAAGGTTACGATTTATGGTTATAATTTTAAAAAAAAATTGATCATTTTCTTGATCAAATCATTATCCTTTTAAACACATTATATTTTAATTAGTGTTCATAAATTTGTTGTTTTTTATATGGAATGGATTTTGTCAAATGCTAAAATTTTGAGTGGGTTAATTATCAAAATTGAAACCTTAAGATATTATTTACTAACAGGGTCAAAGTTAAAGTAAGTAATATGCAATTTGGTCTAAGAATAATTATTACATAATTAACAATACTGTCAGAAACTCATACTCTTGTTATTTCTTTCTTTAACTCTCCACTTTTTGAAGGGTTGACCTTAATGAGCTCAAGATAAAATTATTCTCGGTATACTCATTCCTTCTATATTCTCTTCCAACAATCATCATTTGTCTAACTTATCTTTCTACATATTCTCTTAACTTTCTTAATAAAGTGATAAACTTATAATTTCAATTCCTTCCTCCACAATTTTCTTTTATCCATTTCCAAATAAATCATATTTTCTTCACAGAGAGTGAGAGAAACAAAAACGAAAAACTTAGGTACGATTATAGTCTCAAAAGAACTCATCAGGTTGGAAGGATGACTGTCTCAAGCAACTGAGTCTTTGAAGCTAACATTTTGTCTCTGATAAGGAAAGGGAACCAATTTGGTTGACAAAAACAAAATAACTGTTATCATAAAATTAACACTATTTCGGTAATAAATATGAGAATAAAAAGGTTAGAATTACAGAATTAGGAGGAGAAAGAAGGAAAGAATTAGGTGAGATGATGTGAGTTTGGATCTCGTCATGTGACTGGACAAATTTTATCATTATCTGACTCAATAACCATGAGGCAATAAGTCTTGTCAGAATCACATCCGCTCGTGTGACAAGGTATATCTGAAATTGAAGGATTTTAAGATGCTTCAACCACTAAAACTTAAAATTGGTGGGTTGTGAAGGAAGTGGATCAAATTAGTGTAAAATGACAACAAATGTTAAGACTTAAAGGAGAGTATAATGTGTTGACTTTGATTATGGTTTGAATATTCCTCCCTGAGAGAGTGAGAGTTGTGGTGACCAAGGAGCAGTCATGTCCGCTACTAAAATCATACCTAATCAACTTCCTAATTCCTATCCATTTCATTCCCATTATACGCCAAAAACTTGGAAATCTGTCCCGCATTACTCACTCACCCTACCCCACCATTTACATTCTATTTCAAATTCTTATAATTTCCCATAATATTCTCAACAATAACTCTTCAATTTCAGACCATTATTTTTATTCTTGTCACCACGTTTTATATATGATTAAAGTCCACCTAGAGATCAGTATTCTATTATCCACAAAAATAATAGTTTTACTTCTTCTTTTTATAATGGTATTTATTTTAGATTAAACAACAGATGTAGCTCATTTTTCTTACCAAAATTAAATCTTTGTAGGTTGAAATTCTTACTCAAGTTTTAAATCTTTGAGGCCGAGTTGGAACAGGTCGAGATGTCGAGATTAGTTCACTAGTGTAAATTAAGTCAATTTAGTTCTTCAATCAATTATACATAATAATATACATAAATTAGTGGTCATGTTGAGAATATTAAGATTCCAATAATCAGGTTAGTTTATTTTGATATAAAAGATTACAATAAATATTAAAAGTGAAAAAGTAAGAATTGTATTTATGAGAGGTAGCATTTATGAGGAGACAAAATAATATTTTTATAATTATGGTAAATGAAGAAGAATATTTTCATTCTTACAACCAATTAGATCATAACCTTCCCAATATTTGGAACTGTATATTGCTTCTCTTCCCTTTCTTATTTTAATATGGAGATAGATGTTCTAGAATGTCCCTTGGCTTTATCCCTTCATCATCTAACAGTACCAGATTCTAAAGGTTTTGACAGGCAAAGCAGGACATTTTTTGGAGAGATGGAGCATGAATCCAAAACCTTCCCATTATCTTTTTTCCGACCGGCCTAACCCACTTCCAAGTAAGGATCAAAGCATCGTGTTGTCATTGTCATACCGGAGTCAGATTTTACATTATGACCTAGCCATCATTGCAAAAGAATTGTAATAATAAACATTGATTAAAAAAAATATTATTTAAAAGAAAATATTTCTATCATAAAATTTTTTTATAAATTTTATAAAATAATTTTTAATCAGTTATCATATAATAAAATAAAATGAGTGTTAATAATTGTTTGAAAATGTTTTTTGTGAAATTTATAAAGAATAATTTTTGTGAGATGAAGATCAATGAAAAATCCACATAAATAATAATTGGTAATGTCTAGTATAAGTGAAGAGAATAATTCAAATATATTTCATTATCATTGAAATATTCTTTTTACATTCATAATAATTTTGTAAAACATATTGTGAGTTTATGTACAGAAATATTAATCTAAAGCCTTTATGGTAGAATATCTGTACTTGCATGGTTATTCTCTTGAAGACAAGCCAAACTCATTTTAACGTAGTTTATATAAAGAGACAAACGGCAACTAGATGAAACTTTCACAATTTTTCCTCCATACCCTACTCATATTTACAAGAATGTAATTTCACTTCTCTATAAAAATGATATCCCACACAAATACAAGAAATTTTCTAACTTTCAACATTTATTATACTCTTTCAATTAAAACTTAACTAACTTAAGAATTGAAATATGAGTATTATCGACCCAACTCATAATTCACTTATATTAATATGTATGATTGACTAAAAGATTGATAAGACTTTCTAACTCGACCTATTCTTGAGATCTAACCTATATCAACGAATCAATTTTCACATCTGAACCTATTCCGACCTATCCTTGACAAAGACATCTTCCATCTTGTAATAATGCATATGGCAAGTTTAATTTGTTTTCATTCGTAAAAGGTTATCAAAGGCATTGTATAAAGAAGGACAAATCTCCTTTTATAATCTTTTGATGTTCACCTTTACTCACTTGAACAACTCATACCTTGAACGATCTAGCTCACTTTTCCACTTTCCCAACATCTCATTTGATCATGATCTCTGTATAATTATTACCAAGATCTATGTGTTCTTGTGCTAAACGTGCTTATCCATATCCTTCCACGGTCTTATAAACAATTCAAACTTTAAAAGCTCCTTTTTACACACTGTCTACGAAGCAATTGCTATAATCTTTTTCAACACTCTTCTCCTAGCCAATTTGGCAACACAAATATATGATTCTCTATTGCTTTTAATTTCAATAAATTATACATAAAAGTGCCAAATGTACAACCCAGTTACTCGACACTTGTCTTTGTTAACTTAAACCCCGACGCGAAGATGAAAAAATAAAGTAAAATACTTTCTGGGATGGGCACACCATAACTAATACCACATTAGATGTAGACATGATATTCATTTAATTATATAAGGTGGAGACGATTTGCATAATGCTTATATATAATAATAAGCGATTAAAGAGAAGTGCTTATCCAGTTGAAGCAAGCTTTTGCATGTATATACCTTAAATATATTAACATGGCTTTGTAATGGCTAATTTATAATTCCCAATTTGCCTTTCTTTATCCGATCATGTCGTTTATGCAAAGGCTACACTTCTTCATAGGGGTTTAGAATCTTGTGTGTAGATAAATGGTAGTTCTCTTGACCAGCAATATGGGTCGTTTTTATAATTTATTTAATACGACCTGTAAGGGTCTTTGAAAAGCACTATTTTAATTTTTTAAACATTGTTACAATTTCCCATCAAAGCTTTAGGCTGAGGCTCTTTGTTTTCTTCCACACAAAAAAATATCTATTTTGTTTTTTTTCTTTTTCAACCATATGATCAATGCACTCGGCTCCAAACTATGTGCTATCTTTCTGCCTTGTATGACAAGGACTCGTTCGCGTCACCTTGCTGAGCAAGAAGACAGACATGGGCTCCTATGGAACTTTAACCACTACATATATTTACAACTTTAACTACAATTTTTATTAATTTAATTGGTCAGTTCAATTCATATACATGCCTGTGTTGAGGGGAATCGAATCCCTTGCTAGGAATTGCACGCAATTCAATTGTATTGTAGTTGTTCAACATGTAATAGACGGTCATGACGTGCCTTCTTATTTTTTGGTCACACGTGTGTCTTGTGGTTATTTTTTTTTTCTCTTATCATGGTTGTTCAGTTTACATTGGAAGACCATGATTGTCTCTAGCAACTGCACAATATTTGCATCCATGTTGAGGTCAGATTGGAGAGCTCGTATGTTGAATTGGAGAGTTCTTGGGGCAGGTACTTTAGTTTGTCCTACATAATAATATACGTGAGTTAGGAATTGAGTTGATAGTATACAGACTCAATAGTTAAGTTACTTCAACATGAATTAAAAGGATGTAATAAATGCTAAGAGTGAAAAAATGTCTATACTCACTTGAGATATAACTTTTATAAAAGAAATGAGTTATATTCTTATAATTGTGACAACTGAAAAGATACATTTTCGTCCTTGTAGAACTAAATCATGAACCACATATAAGTGGGCCAAATCCATTGAATTACAAGTATGGATTATGGACAATATTCTTGAAGTTTTCAAAATTTACTTAATTTATGACTTTTTTTTCTTTTGCTATAGTAAGGATATTGTCGGATAATTAAAAAAGGAAGAATGATGATAAAAAATGGAAAAGCATTAAGGCAGTTTCTTAAACGTTTGAAGCAATTAAGAGCTGGGAATTGGAAGTGGGTGCAAATGAATTGCATCGATCCTATATATCACTTGGGATCGAATAAATAAAAAAAGGAATAAGATTTGAAGGGTATCTTAAATATACTTTGTTAGTTGATTCTTGTAGGGGATTGGCTTTCCAATTCAGCGCATTATGAATTAATGTAAATTATTGAGATGCTTTTGCAGGTTTATTTTTATCCTTATCCTTGATTTCTTATATGATGCATTCACGTTTAATTAGCCTATATATTGCATTTATGAGTTTTATTTTATCATGCTTTCCCCTTCAATTTTAATTTGTCTAATATTAAATATAAAGGCAGGCGTGATAGGTAAAGAGTCAAGCCAGATGCGCAATCTGCATAGATAAGCATTTTTTTAAAAGCTATTGATAAACAACTTCTAAGTTTTGAATATGATAATGTAATTTAAAAAATCATATTTTTAGAAATATCAATTTTATTTAATCTTTGTAAATTTGTTTTATATAACGTATTTCAATAAAAATGATTTTACATACTAATAAAAATATAAAAGAAAATGAATGAATTTATGAATATTAGAATCGGTTTTAATATTAAAAATTATGAATTGAAATTTAATTAAAATTAAATAAAAAAATATATGTATGTATGTATGATATTTCATTATTTTGCGCCTCGTGCAAGATAACGTTTAGGGCACGAGCAGACACACGCTGTCGGAAGCGTGATACCAACGCGTGGAATTATCATTACTGCTTAGTAATACACTAATACTACCATAGTATCTTTATTACTTCTCTGCGGCTCAACATCACAAATTCACAATCCCTCTCTATATATAACCGTTCCCTCCTCGCACGCTCTCTATCTGTGTTCTGCTGTGTTGTGCCATTTCTATTTCTAATATCTGTGCCACCTGAAAATCTCCGCTCCCTCTCTCTCTCCCTGTCTATTTCCTTACTTTCTCTGTGGCTCTCCTCCTCCCTCGCCCGTTTTATCTTCCGCGGATCTTATACTTTCCTACTACACCTAATCTGCTTAAATATACGGATATTTTGTATCCGACCAACCCGCTCTCCCTTTTTCCTCCTTTTTTCCGGGAAAAATTGTCAGGAATCTGCTTCAAAAATCGGTTAGGGTTTGCTTTTGGTGTGTGAAAGTGACAGCATGAGGATGAGGGAAGAATTAATTTGTAGGAACGGGGATGGAGGTGAGATAGAGGTAGAAGAGGAAGTAAATATGGGCCAAAATCAATGGTGTCCCGTGGTAAATGGAGGATTTTCTTCGCAGAAGAGGGTGGTTGTGGTTGGCTATGCCCTCACCTCTAAAAAGATTAAGAGCTTTTTGCAGCCAAAGCTTGAAGGTTTAGCTAGGTAACAAATTCATTAATGAATATAACCAAACATAAACGATTGATGATTAAGATTCTGCGCATTTGTTCTTTCAAGTTTATTAACTAAGGGAAGTTTTTTTTTTTTTTTTTTTTGCCAAATTCGAAAGTGACTTACATCATACTCGACGGGGTTTCATTCCTTTGGAAGAAGGAATATTTACGTATGATTCTTTTCCGCTAAGAATATGCTCGACAACATACGTCATTTTCGTTTGCTCGGCGAGAAAGCGAAAAAAAAAACCGTGTAATCTTCGGAGTATCTGTTAGTAGATATTTTACCAATACTCATTGTTTTTATGGAAATATGATTTTTGGAGAACTGGAACTGAGTTCAGGATTTCTGACTCTTAAATTTAGTCAGAATGCTGTGATGACATTGTAGTTGTCTATGTAGTTTTACTGTCTACAGACTTGCACCCCCACAAATTTTCAGTACTTTAATATTTCCCTTGTGTCTTTTTTCTACTCCACTCATCACTCATGTATACTTTAAAATCGTCGGAAATAAGCCTTTGTACTGTGTTCTAGTGTTGGCTTGGTTGACTGATTACAACTACTACAAATTTTCTTGCAGGAATAAGGGGATACTGTTTGTTGCTATTGATCATAATAGGTCTATTTCAGACCAAGGTCCTTTTGATGTTGTATTGCATAAGGTTATAAGTATTCTTACTTGAACTTATGCTTTTTTCTTCTTCTACTGCTTCTCGCCAGATGTACGTGTGCACACAATTCACACACAAAAGTTCGAGATATTGTGTTCGCTGCGTGTGTAACCATACCACACCTGTGATGAGTTTTGCTCTTTTCAACTGATTATTTCTTTTTTCTTTTCTTCTATCGGGAAATGCAGTTATCAGGGAAAGAGTGGCGCCAGATTCTTGAGGTTGGTTCTATTTTGATTTCCCCATATTTACAATTCTGCATTTTAAAACTCTGCCATATTTGTGTTTAATTAACTATGATAATAATGGTTGGTTGCTGTATTATTTCCTATGTATTTGGTGCTGATATTGGGATGAAATAAACACTGGAAAGGCTGGTCAACGACCAGTTTTTTAAATTCCTGTCTGACGTAATTTGCAGAGTGCTTCCTCTGTTTTCCATAATGAATCATGAATCAGTAGTTGAGGTCGAGGTCTCAAGGTTCGAGCAAGTGAGGATGTTACTACTTTCATGGCCATCTAGCTGATATTTTCAGGTTTTTTTTTGAAAAAATCTTTCCAAAAGATTCTTTTAATTCTTTTAAGTAGGTTCATTTCTCCAGGGATTATTGCTATACCATTTTGCTGTCTTAGTGACAGACGCCTCACCAAATTCCTTTTTATATTCTCATCCTCGAGCTGCTTGTAGCGTTTGCTACAGTTCTAGATTTAGGTGCTATAGGTTCGCTTTTCCCCAGGACCCCTTTGAATATGTGGTAGCAAATCGAGCTTTTAGGTATCCAAATAAATTATTTGGCTGACTATTTCTTGATCACTTGACCTTGAGCATTAGTTAGGTGAAGCCCCGTGTTTGTCTGAAGGGAACATAATTGTGACATTTTCTCCGTGAAAGCTGTTGCATTGTTTAGGAGAAAATGTGAACCGAACTAAAGGATTCGTTATAATTGTGAAGCATATTTGTATATTTCATCTTATGTTTGGAAGTATGTCTGGATGTTCCTTAACAGCTCAATTTATGCAAAGTTATTTTTGTATAAAGATTTAAAAAACCAGTGGCCTCCCTTCTTACCTCCTGCTGTTCCTGTCTATATTTGTAGGATTATAGGCAATCACATCCAGAAGTTACTGTTCTGGATCCTCCTGATGCCATACAGCATTTACGCAATCGTCAATACATGCTTCAGGCTGTTGCTGATATGAACCTTTCTGATTCCTATGGTAATTTTATTTTAAAACAAATCTTGATTGAAGTGTGGCTGGCTACAATTATCTTTAAGATAAGCTGTGTGCTCAATTGTGTTAAGTTAATGACTGATTAAAATGGTTCTTATAACTATCATGCAGGCAAAGTTGGTGTACCTCGGCAACTAGTTATCAAGAAAGATGCATCATCTATCCCTGAGCTGGTCAACAGAGCTGGCCTGACATTACCCCTTGGTGTGTATGTGTTGTTTATTGAAGTAGTTTTTGAGGGTGCTATTTTGCAATTTCTCTGAGCGTGAGCTGAATCCACGTGTTTGCATGAGAAATTATCGTCACTTTCAAGGAAAAGTAATTAACCTATGAGAATAGGCATGTTGAAATTATCCTCTTTGTGCCTGATCAGATTAGTTACTACTTTACTGATTTGTGGAAATCTTTTGTAGCAAATTGTAATACTTATTTTGTTTGTTCCTTGTTGGTGGGCAATTTTTATGATCATTCTAGTTGCAAAGCCACTGGTTGCTGATGGAAGTGCGAAGTCCCATGAATTATCCCTTGCTTATGGGCACTATTCTCTTCAAAAACTTGAACCTCCTCTTGTTCTTCAGGAGTTTGTTAACCATGGTAAGCAAATTGCTTTATGTGTACAATTTATCACCCTTAAGTTGTTACAAGCACATAAATAACAAAGTTGCTGTTTTCTTCTCTGGTG
Organism: Ceratonia siliqua; assembly: GCA_034509205.1. Taxonomy (NCBI): domain Eukaryota; kingdom Viridiplantae; phylum Streptophyta; class Magnoliopsida; order Fabales; family Fabaceae; genus Ceratonia; species Ceratonia siliqua. Next base: position 85,329 of record JASKGM010093876.1, read on the forward strand.
TAGGAGGTGTTCTCTTTAAGGTATATATAGTTGGTGATGCTATTAAGGTAGTCAGACGGTTTTCTTTACCTGATGTTAGCAAATGGGAGCTCTCCAAAGATGCTGGCATATATCATTTTCCAAGGGTTTCTTGTGCTGCAGCTTCTGCAGATGATGCAGATCTCGACCCCACTGTTGCTGGTAAGTTATTTTGTCATTAGTCTATTGGCAATGCATTTTCGACCACAACAGCCAGACTTAAGCAAAGGTTTGCGTTTGGTTACCTGCACTCTGCACTAAAGCAGTGTTAACCTTCTTCATAAATGATGAAAGCGATGAAACCTGGACCAAAGCTTTCAATCACGGATGATTTATAACAATAGATAAAATTGGTCCTGGTTGGTTCGGTAGGGTAATATATATTATTTGTGTTTATTCCTTGCTCATCCAGAAACAAATATTCTTTGTTCTCTCAATTTATGATTCCCGTACAGTCAGTCATTTTGTATCAATTTATCGTATACATAAGGCTGATTCCTTTTTTACTTTTTTAATAAAAATCTTAATTTTTCTGGCCTAATATGGGGTTTAGGTGGTGATGGGCATGATTGTGGCACTTGGAATTCTAGCTCTACGTACTTCTTACTTCTTAGGTTATTTATGCATTCACTTTTGGAGAGATATAGAAAAGGGTTGCACTTAAGGGCCTAGGTTTTAAAGTAACAATGTATGCTAATGCTGTCTCAAAATTCTTCTTTTGCTCACGACTTCCTGGTATCTGGTAGTCCCTACTAATTTGCTTGATCATTCTCCCTGCAGAGCTGCCTCCAAGACCATTACTTGAGAAACTTGCAAAGGGACTTTGTAAGCGACTGGTAAGGTTGTCATCCTTTGGTTGATGGATGCGCGTTATTGAATATTGATACAAGAACTATATCAATACATTCTGTGTCATTGTTCTCACTTTCAGGGCCTCCGTCTATTCAACTTGGATATCATTCGAGAGCATGGGAAAAGAGATCATTTTTATGTCATTGACATAAACTACTTCCCTGGCAAGTGCGCATGCCTCTTGTTATTGGCTTATATCTTCCGATATTACCACTGAAAGTTTATTTAAAATCGTCATCTTCCAATTTTTTATGCTTTTTCTTATAGGCGGAATGGTTATTTTTTCTTCAACCATGGTGGGAATATAGTCCGGTTCTGTAGAGTAGCCTTAAAATATAAGCACTTTTGTATTGGTATTAAAATAGTTTTAACTTGTGGCAGGATATGGCAAAATGCCAGAATATGAACACATATTTACAGACTTCCTCTTGAGCCTGGTACAGGGGAAGTATAAGAAAAATTGAGGCTAAGAAAATTTCCAGCCTTTGTGATGGAAATACCACCAGGAGGTAAGCATAGTTTGCTTTTGTTTTGGTTTTTAAGTTATAAAATATGCCTGCAGCACCTTGGGAACCATGAACCATCAGTATTGTTATTTATATTTTCCGCATTTGTTGCAATACTGGTGGGAAATGCCAGGGATGAGGGCTCACGTGTTGGAATTACTTCTTGGCCAGTATACAACAACAGCTAGTCTAACGTTGTGCTGGAAACTTCGTGCAGCCATTCGAAAGCGACAATTGGTGCTGCAGTATGATTCGTTGCATTAGCCAATATTTGCAGTACACGGTCCTGTGCTTATTTCAAAAGCTCCTAGCTTGAAGACCTTCAAACGATGTGGAATGGAAGCGGGCAATACCTGTTGCGCTGCTATTTGAAGGGTTTTTGTTTAAGGAGGAGGTGATCGTGATCACGACCATAAATGTTGATAATAACCTTTCCAGTTGAATAGTTATGACGACTTCTCTGTAGAGAGATAGGTAGATGGATTCTCAATTGTACTCGGTTCTTTGCTGTATATAGGTGAAGAAGTGGTTTTATGGAATCTATTGCAAAATTTCAATTGGTCATGAAACTTTACATTCCTGTTTCGTATTGAGTTGCATTTTCTCCTTTGTAGAATGCAAGTAAAGGAATAAAACCAATCCAAAATATCAACTTAACTCATGAGCTCTGCTCAGCTATCGCTGGCAAAACAACCATTCACGCATAACTATAAAGCGGTTTATGTAATGGCACACCAACGAGCAGTGAAGATTATCTATCAAGAATGACTTGAATCATGGACCGACCCCAAAGAATGGAAAATGATTTTCAATGAACCATTTACTTATATAAAGTTGATTTTAAAGCATGAGTTAAATCAAGGGACTGGGACCCCAACCCCGCAAAATAAAATTTCTTTTTAGATGAATGGGGAAGTGATTAGAGGCATCCAAAAAATATATCTAAGCAAACATGAAGGGCTGTGTTTGGAATTGGAGCAGGAGTAATCACAATAATTCAAGTCAGACAGGACTAGTTTTCTCAAAATCAAAGCCGAAGACTATCATCATAAACAAAACAGCAGCAGCAATATGTCAGCCTTAAATAAAACATTTCAAATACAAAAAGAATAAGGTACTCCGTTCATGCAGCAGGAGGAGCAGCAGGAGGAGGCGGAGAAGGAGGGGCAACAGATTCTTCAGCGGAGGAAACCAGAGTCCAATCAGGAGGCAGGGGAGGCAATGGAGCGTACACTGTGGGTTTGCGCTTTATATCCCATGGCTGCGTCTTGCGTGGCCTCGTCTTCTTGTGGTGCGCCGTCGCCTTCTTAGTTGGCCTAGACGAGCACTCTATCGCCAATCCACCTCCTTCATTTCCAAGTCTTCGAGTTGCCCTTCTCAAATTACCAGCGCCACCACTTCCCAATGACGAAGCCGGCGAGGAATGAGGCGCCATCACCAATCTAGAGCCAAATATAGCTGAGACCGACATGTTTCACTCTTATCAGTTTCGGTGGTCTGCGATGATAACCTGCCGGACACGACGATGTTCTGGTCCTTTCGATTGGCATCCTAAACTTCATCTGTGGTCTATTTATGCAATTCCCAAACTAACCTCCGGCTTTCCTTTCGAGGCCCACAAGATCTGCTTCCTATTGGGCTTTCGCCACTGAATGGGCCATCGTTAACGCTCTCACTCCCTCTCGCTTTAGGCCTTTTAGATAGCATTTTTTTAAAAAAAAACAGAATTTCTCTTTACAGCAACGAAAATTTGTTTCTCTTTTCCAAAGATGAAATATCGTAAGAAAAAAGAAGTTATGTATGCGTCAAAATTCAAAGGTGATTTCTAGGTTTGTATTTACTCATTCTAATATTAGATCAAGTAATTATCTTAATTTAATTTAATGATTAATATATATATATATATATATATATATTCAATGACTATTACATATAAATGTAATAATACATTTAAATATAGTTTAAAAATTACTAAATTCAAATACCCTCCATTACACAAGTACACCGAATAAAAAGAAAAAAATATTTGTATAGCGTAAATTAATAAGTAGCTCAGGCTTTTTTTTTTTTTTAAATGTGTTGGGAGTTGTTAATTTTAATAATATCGGAGTGGAAATATTCAGTTGTGAGTAAATGGTAAATAACTAAATATAAGAATATCAAAAGATTGAAAGCTTCCAACTCAGATCAGATATGAAGAATACTTTGTTTATTTTATAAAATATGAGAAGAATACGCTTGGCACTTATTAAAGCAAATTGTTTTTTGAGTTTTTCGGTTGTCTTGGCTATTTAGAAATTCCGATGGGACAATATGGATCAAAGGAAGGCGTAACTACCTACGAAAGACTGCATGTTTGATGATAGGCAAAGGCAATAATTAATAAAAACAACATTTATTAATTTTGGTTCGTCTTAGCTGTTAACCACTTAGTCATAGAACTGTCAAACGGGTTGACCACCATATTCGAGATGGGCTGGGCCGGCCCGATTTTGTTTCGGGCGGGGAATATGTCAGCCCAGCCCGGCCCTATACCAGCCCAGTACTTTTTGACTTATCAAATTTAAATGAAAAAAATTATGTTTTTTATATAAAAATATAAGTTTAGCTCAT
>JASKGM010093877.1:0-13047 GCA_034509205.1 Ceratonia siliqua
TTTCATATGCAATAATTTTTCTCAACTGTTAATAAAATTTTCATTCTTATAGAAAAGGATATTCTTTTCAACTTCACCCTACTCTTTCATGATAAGAGAAAATAATTGTACAAGTTGTAAGGACCAACAGTAATTGCTAAGATATAATTTCCTAGCCATCAGAATTTATCCACAACCCCATCTGCCAGTACTAGTATTCGATTAAATCTCTGACCCTCCTTGCATCATGTAGCAAGCCCAAAAATAGAGTTGGGGGATGAAAGTATGATAAAGAAGTGGGTGGAATAGTAATAAATCACCACTAAACTCCCCAACCATACAGGGCAATATAGTAACGTCTGTACATAGACACTGCCAAGTAAAATAACATCCTCATGTCTAGATAATAGTGTGACCTTAGAAGGAATTCATTCTTTCAAAACAAAATGGCTAACTGTTGAGGGAGAGAATGGGGGAATGGGAGGAAGGGCGTGAATGATGGCGTTTTTCCTGGACGTTGGCGAGCCACAGTGGTTGACGGTGGGCAAGCGGAGGTGGACGAGCGCAGCGATGATGGCGGTGCTTCTCGGCGACTCTCAGCTGCTGGGAAGGGCCACTGTCGAGAGAAATACTAGAGGAATGGGAGAAAATGGGGGAGAATGGAGGGAAAGTAAAGAAAAAAGGAAATAAATAAAATATTATTATAATTGCTGACTCAGCAATTATAATAATATTTTATTTATGGTGTAATGTGGTGTATTGGGGTATAGTGTACGGAAATCATTTTTGTTTTCAAACCCTTCCAAATTGGGTGGTTTGGGATAGTTTAGGTTATCATTTTTAATTTAATTACTATCTTACCCTTATTATGCATTAAAATAAAAGGTTTAATTGTACTTTTAATTTCTTAGTTACCACATAAACAATATGGTCCCCCTAGTTTCATAAATGTTATAATTTTGGTCGTTAACTTTTCATCTATTTTGTAATGTCAATTGTTATCGTGAACAATCAAAAAGACATATAGACTCTAAAAAATTACATATCATTAATTAATTTGCCAACTATCATTCACGTAAGCCCAAATCCCCAAACTTTCCTCCCCCCTCCCCCCCGAAATTAAGCATCCAGTTTCAGAAACTTCTTCAGGCTTCCATCGTTCAAACTGACTGGAGTCGACATAACCAGAGACACTGGTTTTAGACCGCCAGTGCCAGGTGTAGTGATATAAAGTGCTAAATAGAGCACCATTAGCTGCATGTTGCTTGCTATTATACAAGGTGGGACGGTGTCTGTCGTGCATTTTGGATGATGTAGGCTTGGGATTATGGTTGATATCGTTAAGATTGTAACACCCTAGTATTCAATAGGATCAAATAAGTAAGCTTTAAGATCCAAGAAAAAAAAATTCAAGAAAATTGGTGATGCTCTGAGACCAAAAAGCAGAGCAAGCACGATATTGAATATGAGCATAGATGCAAATTAACAGGTAGTAAACTAATTGAAACAAAGATAGACTTTTAAAGGTACAATGTCTTACAATTTCTTGAACAGTTGCAAAGATGGTGATAGTGAGATATCTGTCAAAGAAAGGATTGAAAATTTTTAATTAATAATCATAAGGCTAACATCTGAGGTCACAATACTAAATAAAATTGAATAAAATAATTAAATATAGCTTTATTTTCCCTTAAAAGGATTATTCTAATCAAACCTGCCAAGAAAAGTGTCAACCACAATGCCACCAAGCAAACAAAGCATGAAAGAGGTACCCAAGAAGTTAGTGACTACGGAAGGACACTAGGACGCCGGAGATGACGACGGAGGGCATGCTAGTGAAGTTTAGGCACGGTGGAAGGGCCTTGAACATGGAAGCTTGAAGGAGTTTTTAAAACTAGGACTCAAAATTTCGAGGCTGAGGGAAATTGGGAGATTTGGGACTAACGATTGATGATGAGTTAGCAAATTAATTAGTGATGTGTAAGTTTTTTAAAGTTTACATAGTTTTTTAATTGTCTATATCAGTAATGAATGTTAAAAAATAAATGGAAAGTTAATTGAAAAACCAAAACTGTAACTTCTATAAAACTAGGGAGACCATGGGCATGTTTAGAACGGTTTTAAAAAATTATTTTTTTGTTTTTTAGTTCTTTGAGAACAAAAAAACTTGTTTGGGTAAGTATTTTCATCAGTTGTTTTTGAAAAACTATTATGAAAACAATGACTATAAAACAAAAAATAGAGAACAATTTTTTTGTGTTTTGGCTTGTTTTTATCATTTGTTTTCTAAAAAATAAGAAAAACAACTGATGAAAAATATTTTTACCCAAACAAGATTTTTGTTTTTTTGTTCTATAAAACTATTTTTTATAGTTATTCTCAAAAACTATTTTAAAAATAATAAAACAAAAATAGTTCCAAACAAGCCCCATATTATTTAGGTGGAAATTATAAGGACAAAACTGCAACTTTGACAAACTAAGGGACCAAATGTGCAATTAAAAGAAATCATATATAAAGATAATTTTGGAAAATAATCAACCCACCCCATTAATGATCATTGTAAACGTCCAAATAATAGAGTGGTTAATCTTTCCCTTGCCACTCCATTCCATCTCACCATACTTCATTAAATGATCATTCCACTCCACTTTCTTCAAAAACCTCAAACAAACTCTAAGAGAAAATAGTGTGTGTGAGAGATCTGTAGAAAGAGATATTGGATTCAATCATTTTCGGCCTAATGTAGCTATCCACATGCGCATGGACAACCAAGATAGTTTTAGTGTAAAAAAAAGGGCATGAAAAGGTACGCCCAATCGTGGCCTTCTGCATACACATGGATGGCCATGATTGTATTAACATATCCCAGCAACCCGGCCTATCATAATTAGAGCATATTCAAAATGAGGATATTGGAGAGATAAGGATGCATAATAATAGCCTCAAAGTCAACTCCTAATCCACATAATCTTCTACAAAATCAAAAGAACTAATCCTAACTTTATCCATAGAGACTTTCTCGAGTGAACTTGCAGACCAACATACTCCTCATTCATCGCCCAACATATAATCGATTCCTTATTTAAGGGATATGGTCAAAGTCATTTATGTTAGTTTCTTGTTTTGGCATATGTCCCGATGGTGTACTTCAATTTAAATATTGCAATGTGTCTCTGTGTTGCTTACGTTTTGAAAAACAATAAATAAAATAATTTTCTTTTCCCCATTCCATTTTCTATTTTTCTAGGCAACATGACTGGATCCGGATATGTAGAATAAGAAAGATTAAAAAACTTGAGAAAGAGAGAGATAGAGATGTGAAAGCTCTACTATCACAAAATTAATCTCTTCTCACAATTTCTCACAAAAGTTTTTCTAACCACTCATCAAATAATTAATGGAATGATATAAGGGAGATAAAATGAGTGAGTGATAGGTGATTGAGATAGGAATTGTTTGTAAAATAAAATTGTGAGAATATAATGTCTCTATAAAGATAATTAGAAATGTGAGAGAATTAATTTCTAATATGGTATCAAAAATTTCTTAAGATAATTAATTCCTAACATATAGGAAATGCTTTTGAAATTTTATTTCTTAATTAAAAAAATGGTTAATATAACTTTTAGTCCCTACAGTTTCACCAAACTTTCACTTTAGTGCTTATAATTTAATTTCACCTAATTGAGTATTTACAATTTCAATAACTTTCACTTTGGTCCCTGCCATTAATTACTCACTTAACTCAGTTAAAATGATGTCTGACGTGCAAGAAAATATCTAAGTGGCAATCCTACGTATCTTTATCTTTCACATAATTAGACTCATCACCAGGAAACTAAAATCGAATCGTCCATGGAAGAGAAAAACTTACCTTTATAAAGTGTCAATTTCGGGTAACATGGCTTCTCTGGCATCTTCCCCTTCATTAACCTACTTCTTGAACTCTATCTTATGCTTGTGGATGCTAAGCTTCTGAAATCCATGGAACCCAATCTTCAAACTCATTCACCATGCAAATGGAGTTGCTGTTCTCCATTGATATTGTCACAACGTGACGACCGATGAAAAAATGTACTGTCATGGCCTTAAGGCGACAAAAGGAAAAAAAAATATAGAGATGAAAAATGGAGTCGCCAACAATTAATTAAAAGGATAATTGGGATTATTTAAAACCAAATACTAACCCTTAGAACCAGAGGATGGGTTCGGGAATCTAACTACGTGTGGGGAAGGTGTTAGGCACCCCACAACGTCCATCCCAATTATGGTTATCCTAAATTATTTATGCTAAAAAATATATCATATTTTAATCGATTTAATTACCCTTTTTTGTTATTGCGATTTAGAGAAAATAAAATATGAAAGAACCGAACTTGTCTTACTGTGTAAGAACCTACGTACCCTTAAGGGATCAAGATCCATGTAGTTCAAATTAGAATTTGCCTAGGAGGGATGTATGATCACCTCCATAAGGCAGAAATAAAATTTGAACAATGTGTAAGAATAAATTCCACACAAAATCATTGGAAGGATTAGGACAATATGAGAAAGTGAATTTTCACATAAAGTCTAACAAAATGAAAGATTAATTCTCTACATAAAGTTTGAGGGAATAAAAACAATATGGGAAAATGAGTTTCCACATAAAGTCTAACAAAATGGGAGAATGTTTCCCCACATAATGTTCAAAGAAGTGAAGACAATATGGGAAAATGAATTTTCACATAAAGCTTAACAAAATGGGAGAATATTTCCCCACATAATGTTCGAGATGGATTAAGGAATTATAATGTTGAAATCCAAAAATCTTTTGGAAGCCTTGGAGCAAAACTAGAAATTTATAAAGTCCAGGGATCAAAATAGCATTTTTAGAAGTATTAGGGTCAAAAATCAAATTTTTGAAAGTACTGGGGTTGAAACCCAGATTTTGAAAGTATTGGGGTCAAACTCAAATTTTGAAGGTATTGGGGTTAAAACTTGATTTTTGAAAGTAGGGGTCAAAACTCGAATTTTGAAAGTATTAGGATCAAAACTCGAATTTTTAAAAGTAGTGAAGTCAAAAGAAAAGTTTTTTTTTTTTTAAAGTATAGGGTTAGACTCAAATTGTTGAGAAAAATCAGAATACAATTCCCAAAAATAATTTAAAGGATATTGGGCCCCTATTTTTTCACTTACAACCTTTAATTGGGCCTTTTGAAATTCCAATTCAAAATAATCTTGATGAACCATTTTGAAATCTATTTTTAAAATCAATTCACATGGACCTCTGGAACCTAACTTGGAAAAACTAAATTAAATAGGCCCTTGAAACCCTTTGAAAAAATTTAACTTTATTAAAGTAAAAATAGGGGCCCTTTTGGGACCTATGATAGTTGGATGATTGGGCCTTTAAAGCCCTCTTCGAAAGATAATGAAGTAATTGGTCTTCTAGCCATTTTTCAAAACAAATGGATGGGCTTTTGGAACTCAAAGTGATATGGGGCTTTTTGACCTGAAATTTTTTTTTTATTGACCATAGGACCTCACCCCAGCCTTTGGAGCCTACAGTTTTGTGATCACAAGTGCATTTATACTTTTCATGAGGCCCTTTGGGGCTTCTGCTTTAAAACCTCCTCACCTATGCGCCCTTAGCCTCATTTGGAGAGTAATATGATGAAAATTAACAAAAAAAAGAGAGTAAAATACTACATATTCCAAATCTAATAACTGAGGTATATGAGGAGAAGGCCTATGTGCTAGGGAGAATATATGAACAGAGGACAATAACCAAGTAATCAACACTTATACAGCCTAATTTAGGTACACATAACCCAATGATAACCATCAACACCACAAATCGCTACCTCTAACCAAACGATTATGGTTTCCCACAAAAATCCAGACCCACACTTACCCAAGAAGATAAGAGTTACATACAAATCGGTAGGAACATTCATTTGCGAAGTGAACGAGTTCAAAGACCTTGGATTTTGGGGTGTTGTTAATTTTAAATAAGGATCCTTAAGAAACTAATCCTAAAAGCCTTTAATCAATGTGCTGTATCTTAACCGAAATAACGTTTGAGATGTATTGCGAAACAAACTAATCTCCAGGATCCCATGCTAGTTATACCTTAGGCCAATTCACACATCACAATCTCATAGGGTTAAGAGTTAATCCAACTAACAACGAGAATTCATCATTATTTCTACTCTTAATATTAACGATGCCACTTTAACTTGAATCGACTTCCAATAACCCGATGTGTAACATCGGGTTAATACCTCTAAGTTAAGGCTCCCAGTAGTACCCACTTAATTGTGTAAACCCATTTAGATCCATCAGACTAAAAGACTAACCCACAGGGAAAACGTATCCAATATATAGCTAAGCTCACCTCCCTTTCAACACCTAAACAAAATCAACCTAACTCCAATCATGTATAATAATCTAAACCCACAACTTGGGTGTCCAGACCTATATGGTTCTATGATAAAGAGACAGCTTTGGGATCTTGAAGTAAATAAGAATCATTTCAACAAAATGAAACCCAATCCATAAGTCCTCAAAATGCAAATCAAAACCACTTTAAAAACATGAAACCACAATCAAATTGTCGGGCTTAAAATGGCATATCAGAGTTGATTTTGACACTAAGAAATAGTTTTGGCAAATCACCAAATCAAGATTAACAAGCCCCTACTAGATTCATTCAAACCGAATACATATCATTAACTTTTCATGCAGGAATGAAACAAACCAAAACTACCCAAATCCAAAGACCAAACATGAAATCTACAGTAGACTTACTAAATTCCAGATTTTATAAAACCATTATCCTAGTGCATAAAAGTCAAACTGTCAGCCATATATCCATAAACCAGAAAAAAAAAATGACATACCCCTCTGAATGATTCTAAGCAATGAAATCTTTTTCTTCTTTAAAGACTCTTTAGAAAAGCACTCTCACATTCCCTCGCAAACTTCAAAACTATTCTTTGGACGCTTCGCCCTTGCCAAATACTCATTTTGCACACCCTTCTTCTTTGATTTTTCGATTCACTCTCTTCTGATTTCTCTTTATTCCTCTTTCTCCAGTAAACTCGTTGTTCTTTTTCAAAGCCCTTCTTCTTCTCTTATACTCATAGGAGGAGACCAAATCCTGTTGCTTTCTACAATGATCTCCTAAACAGAGCTGACAAGTAGCCCTGAATCGCCACAGCAGTGGTGGTTGTCGCGCATGGCCCCCCCTGAAAACAATAATCGCCGCTAAGTGAATCGAGGCACCCAAAAATCTTCGGATAGGGTTTGCTAGAAATGGGGAACACCCCAAATACTACCTTTGCCAAAAGAAAAAAAAAGGCAAACCTAATGGAGGAAAGCTATGGATTGCAGTGACAGTGGCTAAATTTTAAGAGAGGAGATCAGGGTGAGAGCAACTAGACGTATCAGGGGATTAGGAGAGTGGAGCAAGCCTGCGAGGGAAAGGGGTATTATACCCGGTGCCTGTCGGGCTTCTGAAGGTGAAGTGGGTTAGCTGAAAGTTTGGTAAGATTTGGGCCAAGTGTGATGGGCTACCAAAAATTGAAAAGAAAGGGAGATTTTTGGCTCACAACTTAGTTTTATTATTATTATTTTGTGTGTGTGTATATATATATATATTATCAAATAAGAAGAAATAAAAAAATAAAAAAAACAAAATTAAACAAAATTAAAAATAAAAGAAAATAAAATTGAACAAAATTGAGTGTTTATAGATATAGCATCTGCAACTAATAGAGCCCCCAAATCCGAACAACACCAAACCATCTTCTTCTCTCTGAAAACCAAAAGACTAATGTAACAGTTGTCCTTTGTGGGAAAAAGAGTAACAACTAACAAACGATTGCTTCCTTTTAGCCATTGAAGCTTATATGCATCACTAAGTGTGGTACCTAGAGACTCATAGAAGAAATCAATTTGCTTCCCCATCACCTAATCCCAAACACTAACCCCATATTCATTGCTTCCACCTTTATAACTAGAAAATATCTCTTAATTTGAACTGAAGCTCAAAACTCTTGCTATAAAACTCTTGATTTGATTCTCATGACTGACTTGGATCTTGTACCTGAGTTCCCCTGTTGATGAGCTGAAAAGACCTATCCCACCATCACCATGGTTTAGTCTTTCACTGACTCCGATGACTATGTTTTCTGAGTCAACCCAACCAACATCGTTAACTCTTTGATAATCAAGGTTAAGAGAAGGGTGTTCATCTAACATCCAATCATAGACATGAACCAACTTAAAAGCAGTAACCACCATTAGGGTAGGCTCCAAAGGCAGTTTCGTTACCTGATGCCTGACCTATTATAAACTGAGAAAGCCTCAACCTATTACTGTCGAATTAACCCCATCTTGCGAAATGAACATGGTTGAGGAAATTGTGATACAGAGCCTCCCTATACAGGAAATTCTCCAGGATGTTAGATGGAATGTAGAGTTCACCGATTCGGAGGAGATAGAGGAAAACAGGAAGCACTCGTGATTGCTATCAATGAAGTGCTCGTTGAATTATCTAATATTAGATTCTAGTTATCATCAAACATTGCTCTGAAACTAGTTCAAGATGCCATAACAATGGAGGACAACAACTTCATTTACGTGGTAAATGAGTTTGAAGATTTAGGTTTCATGGATTACAGAAGCTCAGTGGCCACAAGCATAAGGTGGAGCTCAAGAAGTAGGTTGATGAAGGGGAAGATGCCAAAGGAGCCATGTTACCCGAAATGGGCACTACATGGAGGTCAACTTTTTTCTTCAATGAACAATTCGATTTCAATTTCCTAGTGATGTCTCTGATGACATAAAAAATAAAGACATGTATGATTGTTATGTAAATATAAAGACATGTATGATTGTTATGTAAATATTTTCCTACCACATCAAGCATCATTTTAACGGAGTTAATGAGTAATTAACGGGAGGGACCAAAGTAAAAGTTATTAAAATTATAAGGATTCAACTGGGCGAAATTAAATTATAGAAACTAAAGTGAAAGTTGAGTGAAACCATAGCGACCAAGAGCTATATTAACCCCAAAAAAAACGTAATGAATATATATCCATCTTTATTTATGTTTCTTTTAAATATGAAATTATTGGAAGCTTTAAAAGTGAGTATATTACCTCTTTTAATTTTTATTTCTTACAACATGAGGTATATATCTTAATTGGATTAAAATCTTCTCTTGTTTGGAAAGAACATGATAATATTATATTTAAAAAAAGATAAACACAATGACCATTGGAACAAAGGATGTTAATTAACTTCAATAATATAGAAATTGATGTACAAAATATTTTGTTTTGTTAATGAGTTAGCTAACTTAATTGTTGCTGTGATCCAGTTTATATACTGAGAAATTCTAAAATTAATCCCGTTTACACTAAATTAATAATAAATAAATATTTCATTAAATATAATTTTAATATGTTTAATGTCTATATTTTTAATATTATTTATATAAATTGGGTCTATTTAAAAAATATTTTGCACAAATCTAGTATAACTAGAAAGAAGATTCAGATGTGAGATGCCCTGTTCCAATTTTAGTGGCACTCTTTGTTGATTGGCTTTCTATTTTCAGTACCTAGTTAAAGTGAGAAAGTGATAATACCAGCTGCCAATGGTTGACTTAGATAAAGAAGTACTCAATTGAAAAGTTTGAGACCTATCAATTATTTAGAATCCAAATAACCTATCTAACTCTTCAAATATTTTTATATAAATTAATCAATAATCACTTATTATAAAATTTTCTCATAATCAAATTAGAAATGAAAAATTGTAATTGTCATAGGCATTACAGCTAAGGATGCTGAATCTTAACATTTTAAGGGAAACACTAGCCCGTCAACAATCCCTTTCCCCCCATGTCACCTAAAGAATTTGAACTCGCGACCTCGCTCTGATACTACTTGTTGGATAAAACGTCTATCACTGCAACAAAAATTATGACTATTAGTAAATATGTAACTCTATTTTTTATAATTTCTCAAAACTGTATTAGGCAATAAATATGAGGGATTACACTTGTTAGTGAAAAGAATATGCTACGCAAGTACACATAATCTTAACAAATAATAAAGTGTGAGTGCATGATCGTTCTCACAAGGAACCGCTACTAATTCATTAATTACTAATTTTTATCTTTCCCAATTTTAATTAAACTAATAATCAAAGAGATTAACTAATTAAAGCAATCTTAATTATAAATGTCAGATGACTTGAGATGAAAAGTTCTAATTCTGAAAAGCCTAGGACTACAATTTTCCCCACAATTAATCAATTTTAATTCTCTCCCCAATAAAGCTAATTAATTTATCTCAATTACCGATCAGAGTTTTTAATTATCCAATTATCTCTAGCAAGATTAAGTAAAAATACCCCAATTAGAATTACCTTATATTCAAATGAGCAATCTCTAATCTAGGAATTCATTAAGTTCAATTCTCTAATTAATGACTGTATGTGTTGCATAGGTATATTCCTATCCTATACAATCTCACTACTTCCACTAAATGATCACACATCCCTTAATTCATGAAAAAACTCCAAATCCCTTTTCCAAAGCACCTAGGGTACCCTAATTCAATATAATTTATGGCCAATAAATTATATGCATGAAACACAAAAGAGATGAAGTAATTGAAAATAAAAAAAAGTAAAAATTTATTGAGAATTGAATCAAGAAGGTTACATATGTGTTCAAATTGCAATCCTAGTAAAAAGAGTTTACTCCATCACTGGAGTTGTAAACATCAAGTTCAAAAGAAAAGATAATATCATAAAATCATAAGAAAAGAGATGAAACGAGAAAGAAAAAAAATTAAAACTAGGTAGTCGTAGTCCCTTTCTCTTCACTTCTCCCCCAAAGCTCCTCCGTAAGATTCTTCTCTTCAGTTCCAACCTTAGTCTCTAATTTCTCAACGTCAAAAAGTGTCTTATTTTTGAGTCTTTTAAAGTAAGTCTGCCACATGGGCGCTAGGTGATAAGCCCTTAACCTTGAGGTCCTGAATTAATTCTGTTCCTAAAAATTAGCCACAGTGCCTAGGCTCTGAAGCCTCTGACTTAATTCCAAAAACTGGAATTTTGGGCTCTGCAACGCTGGGTATTGGGAGCCATTGCACCCTCTTCTTTGGACATTTAAAGCATCAAAACAACATTTGTTGGAGTTGGGACCTTCACGAAGTTGTCGATATATTTCTTAGCTTTCCAACGCATGTGAGTTTGTTCAAATTGTGCGCCAGATACAGGCCAAAAACTGACAGAGTTTGGGCTAAAAATGTGTTTTTGGACAATTGACATCTAGTTTTTTTATATTTGGACTTCAAAAGGGTTAAACTGGGTTTTGGCGCAATCTGTAGCTCCCGTTATAAACCAGACAATATTTGAGGTTGCTTGACTAGCTCAACATGAATTTCATCTCTAAGCCTAATCTAAATTATGCTTCTTTAAATCCGTCCAATTTCAACCCAAAATCACAATTCAACACTTGCAAAATATTAATGATTCTTAAGGATTAAATACATGTAAAAGTCATGTAAAATTCTATACAAATGAGTCAAGAACACATAAAACACTGTAAAATAAGACAATTAAAACTAAGTAAATATGTTAAATAAATTCCCTCATCAACACTCGGTATAAGCGCCACGGACACATGTTAAACCAAAAAAAATCTTAAGAAAAACGCAAACCCAATAAACAATTCATGAAGAATCTGAATAACTAAATTAAAAAAAGCTTAATTTCAGAGACCAGGTTAATAGGCGAATGTTCTCTCATTGTGTTATCTGGTCGCTTTTCTGCTGAAGTAGCAGAGTGCATGTGATTATGTACCATTGAACTAGATAATAAATCAGTTTCAAATTCAACTTTTGAATAAGGTGTCAGAAATCAGAGGTGATTAGTAAGTAAATTTAGCGCCCTCAATATTGGAGCTTCATTCTCAATGTGAGCCCTGAATTTCGCAAATTGTTATTCTATACAAGTGCTTTAAGAAGCATATATTCCACTGAACCTAGAAGAATCTTGAACACCTTTTTCTTTTCTCGTTATCTTAACCATAAAATATGAATGAGAAAACCAGTTTTACTTTCTGAAAGTTCAGATGAAAAGAAAAGCAAGATTTGATTTCAGCATGGCATCTTTTGCCAATTCTTTCCTTAGTAAGAAAACCTTTACCAAAAGAAATTGTTATACTCGTTAATTTCATCCTGATATATTGAATATCAAAAAGTATTTAGGGTCTATTTATTTTCACTGAAAGTGAAATTTTGAAAAAAAAAAATTCTAACTTTCCGTTGTTTAGTGCAGAAAAATATTAGTTGATCATCTAAAAAAGTTAATAAAAATTAGCAAAAGCCTTAGCCCCTTTTTTTGCTTCACCTTCTACTTGTGTTGTGACTTAGCATCTAGATTGGGTTCCAAATCCAAAGTTGAACCTAACTCCCAGGACAGTCAACACCTCTAATTTAAATAACAAAAAATATTTTCTTCTATAATACACCAAACAATAAATTTCTATAATACAAAAAATAAAATTTTTTTATTATAGTCTAAACAACAAAATATTTACTTTCAAAAAAGTATTTTCCATCATTCTTATGTTTTCCATCGTTCCAATGTTTTCCATCAAAACAAAGGAACTTTTAAAATATTTTGTATTTGATACACTAATAAGAAAATGTATAGTAGTATTCAGGATATTAAAAGGCATAGAATGTAGAGCTGGCAATCGGGCCGGGCCAGTCTGGCACGATCGGGCCGATTCGAGCTGGACCGGATTTACATCGGGCTGACATATTGCTAGCCCAGCCCAGCTCAGCCCAGTCCATTGGGCCATCGAGCTGGCCCAACTATAACTATAATTATTAATAAATTTTATTTAAATATAATAATATTTTTTATACTAAAATAATAAACAAGATATGATATATATATATATATATAAATATAATTAATGTTGTTGTTTTATATACTCAATTGTAACTTTTTAATTTTAATTTATTTAATAATAAAATTTATGTTAAAATG
>JASKGM010093898.1:0-13046 GCA_034509205.1 Ceratonia siliqua
TATATATAAACTCATCCTTTTCTTAGCTGTTCCTCCCTTTATCTAGCATTGTCGGTGTGTTTTTCTTTCTGAATTTATGGAATAAGTCGTGCAGATTTGTGAAGGAAAAATCGTATGTGTCATTATTCAATTATTAGAAAGAGCGAGTTAAGTAATTGCATAAACATGATGATATATACCAATCACATATATCTTTGATAAAAATACCAATAAAAAAAACTTGGGAATGTGTTTGAATTACAATGGGATATATGTCAAACTTGTCAAGGTACCATGCTTTTAATTTGATTTGGACCTTTCTTCATCCTCCTCTTCTCTATTTAATTATCAGTTACATGATATATATTTCTTTCTTAACAAGATAAATAGATAGGAAAATGAGAGTTTAAATTCTCAGTTATTCTAACACTAAGTACTAAAGAAAATACCATTTGAACAATTATTTTCCTCAATTCTCAATATATATATATATTTACACTCTTGTACATCCATACACTTGGCTGTATATAATAGAGGCCTCAATTCTTTTCCTCATTAGTCATTACTTCCCAATTCCTGAGCCCTCAGTCTCTGACTAACTAGTTTATTATATATTTTTCTTTTTTCTTTTTTTTCGTCTATTAATACAATTCCTCAAATTGGGAATCTCCATCTCTCCCAGGGTAGACCCCCCCCCCAAACTACAATTTATAGATATATTTGGACATTTATAATTTATATCAATAAATTTTAATATGTCTATTTTTAAAAATTGTAATAAAATTTAAGGATCTATTATTTGAATTTTTTGAAATTTTACTTAATTTGTACATAAGTTTTCAAATTTAAAGATCATTCGAGACCCCGTATCCTTGCAGGAAATGGGAAGGGGATATTTATTCCCCGTCGTGAGAAATGGAGATGGGGATCGAGAGACAGGAAATTGCCAAGAATGGAAAGTAAGAAAGGCCTCTTTGCTCCCATTGTGTCTCGTTGCCATCCCTAATATTAGAATGAACGGCATTATATTGAAATATATATCTCATATTCTCTCTCACAATGTGCCTATCATATTGAAATTTGAATTTGATAGCTATTGATTATTCAGCTTTCTAATTGAACGTCCGAAAGACTAATGTCCAGTTGTGCGGCTTACTGTTTTTCCTATACCCAGTACTTGTTAATTGAGGCCATATATCAGATTTTGAAGCCATGTTATGCAAAAATTAACTGATATATATATATATATATATACAAATTGCTAATACAGTTTTGAATACATGAATTTATATAAACAAAATCCAAATTAATATCTTATGCAAGAACTCGTAAAATGAACAGCCCGTCCCATTCCAAAGCATGAAAAAACAAAGGTAGTAGATAGTCCTAGCTAGGAATTAATTACTACATCGAGAAACTAAGCATGACGGATTCATATGGATTGTAACACGTACGTGATCTCTGTCTATCAAAAATGTTACGGCTCCAGCTGAACATCTTTGGCCTTCAATGGCTCATAATCTCCTAGATAGACTTCCAGGTGATCTTATAAAGCCGACTTGTTAATATTCTCATGGTGGTAGGACTTGCAAACCAAATAGATCACAGTTTGGATAACAAGCCCAAACAGGATCAAAATAGACAAGAGTAGAAAACATAGAATCGTATATGCTGTTCTGTCCAGGGAGCCCAGCTTCCATCCGTGCACTACCACCTTCTTAAATGCAACCTGTATTATGACGAAGGAAATGTTGAGCTTCAAGAATATGAGTGTGGCCAACCCCGTCTTCCCCATTATTAATTCCTTGCTCTTCATCATGGCTGGAACCCCATATGAGTCTTCTAACACAGACACGACGCTAGCTAAATGCCAAATCAAGGACAGGTACACAAACCCAGCAAAATATAAGAATGCTATGATTATAAATATAGCAATCCCACCGTTCTGGACCCCAATGGCAAGGGCCCATATGATTATAACCGGTATTGTCATAACGTTGTAAGCGAAAAAAGCAGCGAAGGTGCAGAAGAAAGTGGCCATAAGCCTCTTCCAAACCTTTGGGACAACGCTGAGGACGTTGTCGAAAGTCACCTCTTTGGCGGTATAGATGGAAGCGATGGTGTAGACCACAGCGGAGGTGGAGAGGAGGGAGAAGATGAGGAGGAATGTGAAGTAGATTTTGAAGAGCCAGAAGGTGGTCCATTCTGAGGAGAGGAGGTCAGAGAACTTCTCATATTGGGGTGAACCCAGCTGGGTTTCGTTGATTTCTTCTGTGTTGTGTAAGATTTTCCTGAAGAGGACATTGGAGACTTCTATGTGAATCAAGAAGATGAAGGAGAGAGGCAGGATAAGAAATAAGGTAATCTGGCTGAAAATCTTTCTTCATGAAGATATGATCTTGTAGGATTCTTTGTACACACCAAAGAGCCCAAGAAATTGCAATTCTTCTTGTTCCCTGTCCATGGCAGTTTTTCTTCAATGAACTTTTGGTTGCAGAGGCAGGGAGACGATAATGGCAGAATAATAGCAAGAGAATGTGCCAGATGCCAAAGTTAAATTGGGTTGCACTTCCAGAACCCATTTATGACCAAACTACCCTCAGTAACCTGCTTTTAAAATAACTGAATTTAGTTGAAACTTGAAAATCAATGGGGTATTTAAAACACTAATGTGATTCCCCGCGTTCTCTCATTTCTCATTGATTAAATATTTGTATTTTTCTTTAATTATTCTTGTCTATTATTAATATGGTATTATTTTATCTGTTTTAAATTATTTATAATTTTATATTATCAATAAAATAATTTTTTTTAATTTTATTTATTATTATCTTCAATAAAATAATTAAAATTATAATTGATTTTAATAGAGTAATTTAGTCTAATATAATTATTTTGTACTACAATTAAGATTATTTAATAATTTTTTTAATTCTTATATTATTACCTTAAATGATAAATAATTTAAAATAGAGAAAATATCAATTTACCATAAGTCACCATTAGTATCTAAATTTCCTGTCTCTATGCATTTTTATTATTATTTTTACAACAAAATATTGCAATTCAATGAAGGCACAACAAATCTGGAGATACAAAAGTCTTTACAAAGTACAAAATTAAAACTAAGTTAAGAACATGCTTGCTATTTGTATGGGCCCATCATATTGTTTAGCCCAGATGTGAGGCTCTAAGGTACCGGTCCATGAAAGGTTACAATTTCCCACAAGTTGGGTTGCCACTAGCCAATAGTCCAGGATGGCAGGATTTATGTTGCTCATAATCATTCCTTTGCAAATAAGAAGATAAAGTTTGTACTGGATTCGTCTCATTCTAACAAAAAAAGAAAAGAATATTTGGAAATATATGGTATGGCTCATCCACTTTTATTTTGATAATTTCAAACCAAATTTCTACACCAATGGGATGGATAGTTGGCCTAAATTAGATGGTAAGTGAGTGAGAGATAAATTTAGTTGTAAGATGTTGAGTTGGATTGAAGCAAACTAGAATTCCATTGAGGCCAATAAAATGAAGGCAAAACCCACACCGACACGCCTAGTTGGCACTTGGCATCAAGCATTATAATTTAGAGTATATATACAGATCCAAACAGAGTCCATGAGTTGGATGTCTGCCTAACAAATCTCACACACAAACAAACCAATTATTGCCATAACTAGCTGGCTCACTCCCATCCCACTTGCTTTACGTAATTATGTGATTATAGATCCATGGAAGACGAATGTGTACTATTATTATTGGGGAAAACAGAGACTCCAAATACCCTCTCTTCATCACACTGCATTGATAGCAATTTTCATCCCAGAGTTGCAGTGCCCAGGATTGTTGCATATAAAGTAGTTCTGCCCTCTTGCTAGCCTGATTTGGTCCTTCCCTGATGCGTACACTTTGGCACCGCCCGGAGCGCTGCAGCTGCTGTACCCACTTCTGTCGACTGCTACCACATTGTGGGTCGTTGAATCGTAGTTGAAAACTGCAATAATTCATTACTTATATTGTTACTAGTTCATTTCATTCTTCCAAAAATTGTGCTAATTAAAGACAGTAACAATGAAATGTTCAAGACAAGTGGTGACAGACTTACTTAGCATATCACCAGCTCTAAATCTCTTTCCTTTGGGCCAAGTATCAGTGTTGAAGGTCCAGCCCCCAGGGCCTCCAACAGTGTAAGTTGCTGCATTAGCAAGTTCCAGCTGAACCAACAGGCATAGCAGCGTGACCAGAGTTAGAGCTGCCCTGCCTCTTCCCTGCGACATTCTCTCAAAGTGACAAGTTTGTGTGAGTTTGCTTTGCAAAGGAGATCCTGGCTTGGCCATTTTATAAAGGGGTGGCGCAGAAAGGACAAAGGCAAAGACGAATTGGTGAATTTTTCAACGGGGTCTATGCAACTACTACTTCATCATAACTGCCATAAATTTTGGACCTTTTTACTGTTCAAAATATGGGGTTTTAATAAGGATTTACATCCCACCTCACTTTTTTATTTTTTTATTTTTTATGTTTTTTTTTTTCAAAATTTTTTTACTTTTTAAAAATAATTAAATATTTTTTATCTTATATATTTTTTTCAAAATTTTTTAAAATATTTTTTAATTTTTTCTTGAATTTTTTTATATCTCTATTACTATTCATTTATAATTTTTTTTACTATTTATTTGTGACTTAAAAAATTTTACAAAAAATATAAAAACATCTCAAAAAATTTTTAAAAAAATTTATATTGTAAAAATTAATTAATTGATTTAAAAAAATAAAAAAAAAATCAAAAAATATAAAAAAAAATTAAAAAAACTCTCGTAAGCGGTAGGGAAATAACTCTACTCCCAATAAGGAGTAACTCCCAATAAATAAGGGCATGATGCTTGTCGTTGTCTAATGAAATAATGGGCTGCCACAACTTTGCAAAAGTTGCGTTAATTTGGGGGAATAATTGAGGGCAAAGCTTTTGGCTGGGGCTATATGATTAAAGCAATGACGCTATCAACGGCGTTGCCGACTTTATATTTGACATGTAAGTTTTTGCAGCCCACCCGTGAAGGTTGATTAGACAGCACTTGCACCAACCGCTCTCTCTTTCTCTTTGATTTCTGGGCAGAGAGAGTAGTGCTTCTGAGATGAGTTAACTGTCATTCTGTCAACACCAACCTTGCTCTGAATTATCAGACTCTGCTAGTACAATTATCCCTTTTAGTTTTGTTTTTACTTCTAGAAAGTTTTATTCCTATGATTTATCTTAAGAATTCTGTCCCTTTTTTACATTATTGAAAACAACATGCTAGACTTAAATCATTCTAGAAGATGACAGATTTTTACAAATTAAACCCAGACTGGCTAATAGTCAATTGGTTATTTATTAATTGCTAGAATACTCACGTTCAATGGTTCATCGATAATCATTAATTGTTTAACCCTTTAATTCTGTATTCTGATTTCTGATATATCTTAATTTCCAAGAACTTAAAAGGAAGAGAGTTTTGGCCTTTGATATTATATATGAAGAAGGATATATAAGACTTTTTGACCAAAGAATGAGATTCATTAGAGAATCAAAAAGCAAGTGCAAAGGAAGATTCCTGAGGAAGCCACCACCATTTGCTGGACTAAAGAGAAACAGAAATATAATTAATGAGTAGCACATACAAAAGAATACTTAGTTGTTAAAACCAGGCCAAAGCTATGGAATTAAGATCCCCAAGGAGGGTCACAATTTTCGTTATCTTTAGTTCCTCAACATTTGTCAAAAGCCAAGAATTGTACATTGACTATCTACTGAGGAGAAAACGTTCCAAATGGTAAAGTATTAGCTTTTGCTAACCACCCATTTGAGGGATTCAACGAGAAAATGAAACCACAATTAGAAAGAAACAAGATAACATTTGATGCAAACAGCATTGGCGGGGCAACGAAATTGACCCTCCTGAGTCCTGACCTCCATTATTTATCTTAAGTTAATTCTCATCTTATACAAATTAAATATTTAGTTTATTGACTAAAATTTATTGTTATATAATTAAAGAATTAAGATAAAATTGCCTTTGACTTGTCAAGACAAGATCGAGTAGTGCATTATAATATATATGGTTTTTGGATTACAACTTAGAAGAAAGCATTAGATGGGAAGGTTTATTATGTTTAAGATTTGCTTATATTCCAAATTGTCGGAATAAGCAAGTCAGACAATAAAAGGTCTCTTACTCTTTCCCAACACTTTGTCAAAAATAATGTCTATGCAAACCTATGATACAATGAATTCGGCATTTTGAAGAAAATATTAGCATATAAATTAAATGTATATATAGGTTAACCCAAAAGTTAGTATTGAGGAATTGCATGGAAGATCATACGTAGAAAACATTAATCACGTGAGCTAGCTAGTTAATTCATTCATTTTCCAACTGCTAACAATATTTTAACTGAAACCACCATGATCTTAGATTATTACTTTAGTTTCTACGAGTCCGACATTTCTATTTTAATTTGTTTGAAGAAATTTTGAGAATGGAGAAAAAATATGATAACTGAAATATAGAAACTAATTCTTTTCCTGCCTTGTTTAAAAATCATGAGAAAAGTGATCAAATTTAATATTCACACATAAATTAATTAATTATTTCTAGTTATTGATAATTTTATGAATTTTATCCTACAATTTTTCTATATATATAATTTTATATAATTGAAATAAGTATTAAACCATGTATCGATTACACATAATTTATATGCAAGTTAATTAGAGTTATTGTAATAAGTCACTAAATGTAATTTAGTAGCGAAAAATTTAAATAATTTGCAAAATGTCTTAAATTCAAACTTTCTTGCACCTATTTGTATATATTAAAAAATTGTTAGTTTGTAATTAATAAATTCCATTACAATTTGATCATTTTCATATAGAAGCACTTCTCCAACCTCAGCCTTAGTTTCCCCTTTCCATCATTTCATTTCTCGTTTTATTATGGATAAGATTAATTGATTGACATCAGATTCCATAATAGTATTGATTCCCTTGCCTTCTGCACATTTTTATTGTAAAACTTAAAGATTTTCTAAGTCCCATATATATAATTGTTGATTACGGAAAGAAAAATCGTTGTTTATGGTCCTACATAATCTTCTCATACTCCTCCTCATCAATCCCCCTTTCTCTGCATTCTTATTGGCATAAGTCCAAATTGATAGTTATGACGTCATTGTTTGATTCCAGTCACCCTTTTACATCAGAATGCAGAAATTTTGATAATACCCTCAAGAAAAAATGGGTTGTTTCTAGTCTACAGAACAAATAATAAGGTACCACCCACCAAATCCTGTTTTGAACCATTTATTTATATTAATCAAATTTATACTTAGTGCTCTGCTTCTTCACTTCATAACGAGGAAGTCATCTTGGATTTTGAGTAAAAAAAAGAGGAATAATGAGGAAGATATAATTGTTTTTGCCTATGAATGCAGTGTGCTGAGGACATATATTATTTTTTGGGATCGCTTCTTAATAAGTGCCTATACTTTTGCTCTTTAAAAAATTTAAGTATTGTCGCATGTTTTTAAATCATTGAAAACAGAAAAAAAGAAAAGAATCAAAGGTATTTTAGATTCTGAAAATATTTATGAACATCAGCCAATAACCATGCAGTAATGAATTAACCAAAGCACGATAATTCACATAAAGCATCTAAAATAAACTTTTAGTATTGTGGCATACTCTAACCTAATATTTAAACTTAGCTAGGAATCAATCATGAATTTTTGAACAGAGAAGTATGAATGCATTGTATTCATTAATAAGGTACAGCCACTGACAATCCTCCATTTAGTAATATATCAAAGTGGCAGAAAATATTGATGCCCCTGGCACCATTTGCTCTCTGCGAAGGCTTAGAACTGTGGAAGTTTCCATTATAGAGAAACAAAAAACTTCAGTCAGAAGCTGCAAACTTTCATTACCTTTCTACTTCCTATTCATAGAGTTACAAACCACGCGCATTGACTACCCTTGATCCATACTCAAATTTTATTCCTTAGATGAGACAACAAAGGACTTGCAATCTTGCAGAATTCACAAGGACAAAAAAGTTTGATTCTTGATCACTCTAATTACAACCTAGAAAATGAGAAAGCTCTCATCTGAATTGAAAGGCTTATAATTATATATAAGCCACGTGCGTATAGTTTACTCATATATATATATATATATATATATATATATATATATATATATATATATATATCTCAAGATGCTAAACTTCATATTGGAGTGAACACTAGAGAGCTAAACTAGTCATGTATAATATGAAGTTAAATAAATACTGCAATGGTTGTTATGATGATGAGATACCCACGCCAAGAAAATCAATGAAAGGAACTTCTTTGGGTTCAATAGGCTCATCTGCTTGCTTTTGCTCCGTAGAAGCCCTTAACTTTGCGAATGTGGATGAGTTATCGCAGAGACTCATTAAGTCCCTCTTTATCCTCCCATCATCACCAGAGCCAACGTTTCCAAAAGGATTTGGAACAACCTTCCTGTGGTTTGATAGCGACAATGTGGTGGAACCTCGAATGCTTCCGTATGATGAAGAATTTGGATAAATTCTGTAAAGAAATCTATCCGAACTTTTTGAGCATTCTGAGAAGTAAATGTTGAAGCTAGAATTGAAGTAATCTCTCCCTTCTTTTCTATATGAATCCGCTACAGGAGAACAGTTTGAAGAGGTTGCCATGGATGCAAAATTCCAACAAGCCAAAGAACTGGAGGGAGAATCTGAAATAATCCTATCTTTGTCAAGCTTCCGGAAGTCAAAGAATCTTGCATTCTCTAACCCAATTCTTGAGCTAATTAAACCTTGAGATTTTAATCTTTTTTCGGGGAAATTATAAGAAGAGCAAGTGTTAGAATCATTATAAACATCTTGGAAGATTCTCTTTCCACTTAACTTAGATTGCTCTCTTTGCTTTCGTGCCATTATCACATGCCAGTGATTCTTCACAGCGTTGTCAGTTCGACCGGGGAAAAGCCTAGCTATGAGTGCCCACTTGTTCCCATGAATGCGGTGAGCTGCAAGTAGCCTTTCTTCTTCTTCTTCTGTAAATGGCCTTCTGTTAATTCTGGGATCAAGCTGATTAAACCACCGTAATCTGCAACTTTTCCCTACAAAAAGGGAAAGCCAAAAGAAAAAGGAAAGTAAACCCATTATTTAGAATTATGAACATATGATTTAGATTTCTCTTCTCATAGACATGATTTTCATGTCTTAGATATGATTATGTTATACATCTCCTAATTATAGAAACCATGCTCAAGTTAGCTAGTGCAATAGTATTCAATCCAAACCCTTGAATAGGATCTCCTACAACCCGCTATATGATTTCTCGGGAGAAATAAAATCCAACATATATATCAGATCGATACCTGATCTTCCTTGGAGCTTCTCAGCAATTGAATTCCAGTTCTGAGCACCATATTGTTCAACGAGTTGCCGGAGTTTCTCATCCTCCGCTGGCCTCCAGTGACCGCGAGGACAAGTCTTGGCGTCCTCACCTGCTGAACCAGTTGGTAGAGAATCTTCCATGGAAGGGTGTTATTTTGGAGGCTTCCAATTTGCTGTAAGAATTCTTGAACATCAAGCACAGCAGAGAGAAGTCCAGAAGAAGATATATAAGAAAGTGGAGGAGGAAGGGGTTGGTTTAGGGTTGTGGATGGGAAGTCACTTTTGTTGGTTTTACACGATATAATTTTTCCCATGTACATGTATATAAATGTGTAGTTATATATAGCTAAGAAGACCTTCTTCTTATGTTATTGGTCCTTGTAACTTCCTTATCAAATTCCTCTTTACTATTTCAGTATTTCCATTCATTATCAAATCCCCAACTATTCTATTAGACCACGGTACCACGTTATATCAAATCCACTTGTTTAGTTACCGTATAGTTTTTACTAAAGGGACATCTCTCCTTGATCAAACACTCTGCTTAATTAATTCCCACATCATTAATTAAGAAGCCACACCCAATTCCTAATTAAACATAATTAAGGGCACGCAACCATAATTGTGACCTTAATCAAATCAAGCATGCAGCTCCCAAGCAATAATATCGATGGTTGTTGAAGAATTACCAATTTTAATATTAAAATTTTACAAGTGAATACATTAAGTCTCTTATGGTTTTTCATATATGCCATCACTCTATTTAGTGACGTTAATTAATTTTGTAGTTGCAAGAATCACATATATTCAAAATCAAGGGATGAAAAAGTCTATATCAACGCAATCAATTCAATTCACCATTAATTGAACTTTGCTTTTTTTGGCTCATCTGGCTCCTAACTCGAAGAAACTCATGTGGCAGATGAAATTAATTAATGTTAATTTTGGGGAGCTTTAAAAGCGTCTCTTAATCGTCAGAGGAATGTGCTTACGAGAAATTCATCAGCATGTCATAAATGCATTGAGCAAAAAGTACATATGTTCTATTGAGTATATATTCATTCACAAGTGAGAATTAATGTCCCTAGCTAGCTAGCTACCTCTCAGGTCCACAGAGAATAACTGACTTTGGCTACCCTTAATTCACATTTTCCTTTTTTTTTTTTTATCAACGACCCTTAAATCACATTAATTTAATTAACTAATGGTGCAAATACTCGTTAATAAAGTTTTTAACCCAAATTAATGCCATATACGTCTACTGTATCAAAAAGAGGTTTATCATCTAAATAATGTTAAATCCAAAATGTATTTAGGGGTTTAAAACACATGTATATATTTAGGGGTGTGATGTTGCTTATACTTTCCCTTCAAGGAAGATAACCTTCCATATTAGCAATCATTTTGCTGCGTGCGTTCTCTTTCATGACCTAGCTAATTAGCTGTAGTCAAAAATGGAATGAATGTCTTTTTTTTAAAAAAAATTGTTTCTAATTATATTATATTGCTATATATATTATTATAAAATTCAGTAAGTGTTATATATTATGAGGCGCCCTTATAAAATTATGTATAATACTAAAAAAAAGTTTATAAGGTATTATTTTAAAATATGATGTTTGTATAAGCACATATAATAATTAACTTTTTTGGTTCATACTGCTAAAAAGATTCATTATCCAAATAATTATAGGTAATTAATGGTCAGCCCAATATATAAGTTGTTCAAATCCAAAATAGTGTACATGGAAATAATAAACCCTCATGTGATAGAATTATATAAAGAATATTGTCGGCGAGAAGTTTCTTTCATTTTTTTAATAGCAAAATACGCACAAGGTTAATCGAATTAGTTCTGACTAAATGATTCAACGAACCTGGTTAACATGAGATATAGTTATCCTAATTTTTGTGGCAAATATTTTGTATTTACTGGAAATTTTGATGGACGTGAATTGAAAGAAGTGTCATGATCAGTTTAATCCGAAGGATTAATTCAAATGGCGTGTAAAGTATACTATCAGGAAAAGTACTTCTAAACCGTCTGCTTATAATGTTTCCTATACTTCAATTCCATGCAGATGGCAAGTCAAATTAAACATTGAAACACATAATGAAGTCAGCATTATTAAAATATGTTTCTTAACCGATTGAGATTTCATATCCCACGAAACCAAATACTTATCTTCCCATCTAAATATGAATAGCTTGTGCAGTAACATCAAAATTTATCGATATATTCACAGCAAATAAGCAAGTAGTTCGTTATCAGTAATCTATCGGTAATTGGTGGATCCACCCATCCAAACCAAATTGTCTCTTCTTTGTATTGAGTCCTAAATTGAAACTATATGAGCATAAGTCTCACTGTTCATCTAAGCAATTACTTTAACCCGGCGGCCACTCCCATTATAATTACACTGGGATCTATTTCTTGGATGTTTCCGCTAGGAATATGATTGTTGAAGAAGATACTAGGTAATTGTACGGGGAAAATAAAATTGAACTTCAAACCTACAGCTACAAGCAATTCATTTCTAGAATATATATCTTAGAAACGATTTTGGTCTTGTTTTGTCATTATTTGGATTGATACTGTGCTCTTCAAAATTCCACTCTTAACTAACTGTTTTATATTAGCACACGCTCAGGTCAGGTTATAAGACTAAGTCCAGTCATAATAAATAAGTTCGAACTCATGTCAACTAATCCTGGCAAA
This sequence comes from Ceratonia siliqua, assembly GCA_034509205.1. NCBI lineage: Eukaryota > Viridiplantae > Streptophyta > Magnoliopsida > Fabales > Fabaceae > Ceratonia > Ceratonia siliqua. The sequence goes on from JASKGM010093898.1 coordinate 12,148, forward strand.
CTTAGTTGCTGTAAGTTATAACTACATAATCATAAATTAACCCTTTTTTGAAGTCTTACATACGCCAATTTCTATGAAAATCTCTAAATTTCCACTTTGACCTATCACACCCAATAGCATTCTTGCACACCACACCTGAAGACTGCTGAATATCAAACGTTGCTTTTGGTGCATGCAATCTTAATTACATAAATTTTCAAAAAAGAAAACATTGCATTGTTGGAGGCATCAAAGGTTTACTAGGCTGGTGACCAAGATTATCAAACTGATTACAGATGAAAATAAGATGACCTGTCTAAATTAATGGTGTAAGGAGCATTGCTTAACTAAGTAAAGTTTTAATTAGAGGAAAGTGGCCAAGTTGAGGTGGTCTCTCAAATTTGAAAATGACTCCAACAGTTAACCCTGAAGTTCAATTCTGATGGATGAAATTGAATCTTAAATATATACCCATAAAAAAGGAGGAGTTAAAGGTAACAGAAGACGACAGAGCTTCATTTTTCCTAAAATATAATTTATTAATTTATTCCACCAACATTGCATCGATTTCCTGCACTATATATATATAGGAATGATCAAAGCAACTTGAGGATGGACTTCACCTTAATTCACACCACAGAATTTGATTTATGCGATGTAACTAGTGCTAGCTAGCTATTAGTTACAAGAAATCGGAAAGCAATCAATATTCTTCCTACTTTGATGCAGTAAAATCCTGGATTAAGGTAGTACTTGCTATCATGCACTCTATATATGGGTAAGAGAAAGTAGTCATTTTTCAGTAAGTTGTTTGAGAAGTCACCTTAACAAGTAACATTGTTATATCTGTCACAGAGTGTCATTTTATATGTTGTTTAATATTAAGCTAAATATAAAAAAAAATACATATATATATATAT